>CM049386.1:82500-112500 GCA_026937815.1 Etheostoma perlongum
TCTGCCCCCCCTCTCCCTGTCCCTTCTGCCCCCCCTCTCCCTGTCCCTTCTGCCCCCCCTCCCTGTCCCTTCTGCCCCCCCTGTCCCCCCCCCCTCCGTGCTGCGGCTGCTCCTCCCTGCTGCCCCGCCTTCTCTCGGCCCACCGCTCCGAGGTGCGACGTCTTCTGCGAGGAGCGCTGGCGTCTCTGTGCCGCCGGCTGGACTCTCTGGAGAGGAGGAAGAGGAGGAAGAGGATGAGAGGACACACAGGTGAGTCCCGGGGAGAAGGACAGAGACAGGGGACGGGGGCAGAGGTTAGACACAGAGACTGAGGACGGGATGGAGGTTAGACACAGAGACAGGGGACGGAGGTTAGACACAGAGACGGGACGGAGGTTAGACACAGACAGGGGACGGAGGTTAGACACGGAGACGGGACGGAGGTTAGACACAGACAGGGGACGGAGGTTAGACACGGAGACGGGACGGAGGTTAGACACAGACAGGGGACGGAAGTTAGACACAGACAGGGGACGGAGGTTAGACACAGAGATGGGACGGAAGTTAGACACAGACAGGGGACGGAGGTTAGACACGGAGACGGGACGGAGGTTAGACACAGACAGGGGACGGAGGTTAGACACGGAGACGGGACGGAGGTTAGAGACAGGACGGAGGTTAGACACAGAGACGGGACGGAGGTTAGACACAGAGACGGGACGGAGGTTAGACACGGAGACGGGACGGAGGTTAGACACAGACGGGACGGAGGTTAGACACAGAGACGGGACGGAGGTTAGACACGGAGACGGGACGGAGGTTAGACACGGAGACGGACGGAGGACGGAGGTTAGACACAGACGGGACGGAGGACGGGGACGGAGGTTAGACACAGAGACGGGGACGGAGGTTAGACGGACACAGAGACGGGACGGAGGTTAGACACGGAGACGGGACGGAGGTTAGACACGGAGGAGACACGGGGACGGAGGTTAGACACGGAGACAGAGCGGGGACGGAGGTTAGACACGGAGACGGGACGGAGGTTAGACACGGAGACGGGACGGAGGGACGGAGGTTAGACACGGAGACGGAGGCGGGACGGAGGTTAGACACGGAGACGGGACGGAGGTTAGACACAGACAGGGGACGGAGGTTAGACACAGAGACGGGACGGAGGTTAGACACAGACAGGGGACGGAGGTTAGACACGGAGACGGGACGGAGGTTAGACACAGACAGGGGACGGAAGTTAGACACAGACAGGGGACGGAGGTTAGACACAGAGACGGGACGGAAGTTAGACACAGACAGGGGACGGTTAGGAGGTTAGACACGAGACGGACGGAGGTTAGACACGGAGACGGGACGGAGGTTAGACACAGACGGGACGGAGGTTAGGAGACGGACGGAGGTTAGACACAGAGACGGGACGGAGGTTAGACACAGACAGGGGACGGAGGTTAGACACGGAGACGGGACGGAGGTTAGACACGGAGACGGGACGGAGGTTAGACACGGAGACGGGACGGAGGTTAGACACGGAGACGGGACGGAGGTTAGACACGGAGACGGGACGGAGGTTAGACACAGACAGGGGACGGAGGTTAGACACAGAGACGGGACGGAGGTTAGACACAGACGGGGAAAACCTTCGGCCGTAGTGAACAGTGTAGAGGGGAAAAAACATGTTAACTATCTCCCTATACTTTAAACAATTAAGAGAATACAAAGAAATGTTTTTATATATACATATAAAAAAACATATACGCACAATGGCCACAGTTGTTATAACTCAAAATAAAACTGTTACATGTGCAATTGAAATGTACATTGCTTTTTAAATTTATCCTTTTGTTCTTAGCTTAAAGTGCTTTCAACAGCACCACAGTCCCTCACTGAGTGCTTTTAGCAGCACCAGAGCTGGCTACGAGTCGTGCTTTTGGCACTATACCATTAGGAGTTTCCTTGAGACTGCAGACCCATCTGGTAGAGACACACTTTTGACCTGCATCGTTAACTTCCTCAAACACATTGTTTTTGTACCAACTCATTATTTCCTCCTGTTTGGCTGCATCAAATGAAATGTCTTTTGTTATGAGGATATCATTCTCCATTTCAGACTCAATGTTAAGATTATCAATACTTGACATATCAACTGACTCCTGTTGCCCATCACTGCCATCAGGTTCACAATTTTTGTGCCTTCCAGAAGCCTTGCCTGCTCTGCCCAAGACCTTGGCTCTGTGTAAACGACTATCATCAGGTTTTATAAATGTTACAGTCTGACCTGTTTTTAACTTTACACCAGCAGAAGAGACAGAGTGGCCACCAACATTGTGTTCTGTTTCACTTTGTGTCATTGTAGGATGAACCACTTCTCCTGTATTCTTCCCCCTATCACTGGTGTTGTGTGTGCTGTCTGTGTTTTCTTCATCATCTGAGCTTTCTGCTACATTGTTTAAACTGCCTCTCTTGCTTGTTGTCTCTTTGCTGTCTTGCACAGTTGGCTTATCCTGAGACTCCTGTGTGTTTACCTTACAGAGCCTGGATTGGTGCACTCTAACTAGAATCCCCCCATGTCTTACAAATACAACAGCTCCATCCTGACCAATACAGTGCCTTGCGAAAGTATTCGGCCCCCTTGAACCTTTCAACCTTTTGACACATTTCAGGCTTCAAACATAAAGATATAAAAAAAATATTTTTTGTGAAGAATCACCAACAAGTGGGACACAATTGTGAAGTGGAACGAAATCTATTGGATATTTTAAACTTTTTTAGCAAATAAAAAACTGAAAAGTGGTGCGTGCAAAATGATTCGGCCCCTTTACTTTCAGTGCAGCAAACTCACTCCAGAAGTTCAGCGAGGATCTCTGAATGATCCAATGTTGTCCTAAATGACTGATGGTGATAAATAGAATCCACCTGTGTGTGATCAAGTCTCTGTATAAATGCACCTGCTCTGTGATAGTCTCAGGGTTCTGTTGAAAGCGCAGAGAGCATCATGAAGACCAAGGAACACACCAGGCAGGTCCGTAATACTGTTGTGGAGAAGTTTAAAGCCGGATTTGGATACAAAAAGATTTCCCAAGCTTTAAACATCCCAAGGAGCACTGTGCAAGCCATCATTTTGAGATGGAAGTAGTATCAGACCACTGCAAATCTACCAAGACCTGGTCGTCCCTCGAAACTTTCAGCTCAGACAAGGAGAAGACTGATCAGAGATGCAGCCAAGAGGGCCATGATCACTCTGGATGAACTGCAGAGAACTACAGCTGAGGTGGGAGAGTCTGTCCATAGGACAACAATCAGTCGTACACTGCACAAATCTGGCCTTTATGGAAGAGTGGCAAGAAGAAAGCCATTTCTCAAAGATATCCATAAAAGTCTTGTCTAAAGTTTGCCACAAGCCACCTGGGAGACACACCAAACATGTGGAAGAAGGTGCTCTGGTCAGATGAAACCAAAATCAAACTTTTTGGCCACAATGCAAAACGATATGTTTGGCGTAAAAGCAACACAGCTCATCACCCTCAACACACCATCCCCACTGTCAAACATGGTGGTGGCAGCATCATGGTTTGGGCCTGCTTTTCTTCAGCAGGGACAGGGAAGATGGTTAAAATTGAGGGGAAGATGGATGCAGCCAAATACAAGACCATTCTGGATGAAAACCTGTTGGAGTCTGCAAAAGACCTGAAACTGGGATGGAGATTTATCTTCCAACAAGACAATGATCCCAAACATACAGCAAAATCTACAAAGGAATGGTTCACAAATAAACGTATCCAGGTGTTAGAATGGCCAAGTCAAAGTCCAGAGCTGAATCCAATCGAGAATCTGTGGAAAGAGCTGAAAACTGCTGTTCACAAACGCTCTCCATCCAACCTCACTGAGCTCCAGCTGTTTTGCAAGGAAGAATGGGCAAGAATGTCAGTCTCTCGATGTGCAAAACTGATAGAGACATACCCCAAGCGACTTGCAGCTGTAATCGCAGCAAAAGGTGGCTCTACAAAGTATTAACGCAAGGGGGGCCCAATAATTTTGCACGCACCACTTTTCAGTTTTTTATTTGCTAAAAAAGTTTAAAATATCCAATAGATTTCGTTCCACTTCATAATTGTGTCCCACTTGTTGGTGATTCTTCACAAAAAATAAAATGTTTATATCTTTATGTTTGAAGCCTGAAATGTGTCAAAAGGTTGAAAAGTTCAAGGGGGCCGAATACTTTCGCAAGGCACTGTAACTATCCCTGGTCCCTTCCACTCAGGACAGTCTGCTCTTTTGTAATACACCTTGTTTCCTGTCACATGCATGTTATCTATGGGCCTGAGCTGCTTTTTTATTGCCCTTCTTGTCCGCTCAGAAGACTCTGCTTCTGTGAATGCTTTCCTAGAAGCATGTAAAGCTGAAATGTGTTCTCCTACTCTAGCACTCATGGTGGTACCCTCTAGAGCAGGTAGTTTATCAACTAATACAGATGGAAGGTTAGGATTCCGTCCAAAAACTAATTGATATGGACTGTATCCCTGAACATTCAGCGTACTGTTCTTAGCCATGAGGGCCCAGTCAAGGGCAGGGTGCCGGTCCCATCCATTCTCTCGTTTGACCTTCTGGATGATCTCAGTCAGTGTTTGGTTATGTCTCTCGAGCAGTCCGTTTCTCCAGGAGCTGTATCCTGCTGTGGTTTTTGTCTCAATGTTAAAGTTTTCAGCCATGTCTCTGATCTCTTCGTTGTTGAATTCTCCACCATTGTCACTGTACAGCCTCTGGGGGGCGCTATGGACACTAATCCAAGTGTGAATGAGTTGACAATTTCAGACGATTTCTTTGTTTTCACAATGTTTCCTGCGCTGAAACGTGTGAAGTGGTCGATGATGTGAAGATACCATAAACCTGGTTCCAACTCATGCAGGTCCATGGCCACGGTCTCGTTATATTCCGAAGCTAAGGGCAAGCTCACAGCAGGCTTTGGCTTTGTCTTTTTGTACTTCTGGCATACATCACAGTCGTATACTATTTGTTGCAAGACAGTAAAGCATTCTTTGTCCTTGTTCCCTGACCTGCGAATGAGCCTCTGTAGTCTGTCTGCAGACGCGTGACCAAACTGTTTCTGGAGCTTCAGAAGGACTTTGTGTTTCTCATCTGAGGACATATTTTCTGTTACTGTTAGGACTTGTTCTTCAGTTGCACCTTTTTCAGTTTCTCTGTCTCTGATGTCAACACAGTAATGTCCAGAGCTAGTGAATTCAAGAGGTATGGGTTGCTTGAACATCACTGCACTGTCCTTTTTACATGTCCAAAATGGTCCCTGCCTTTTTAAGGGACGTTTTACTCAGCAGAAGTGGAATGTCAACCATGACAACTTCAGTTTCAATGTGGCATGTTGTTAGTCCTACTTTAGCTGGTAGTTTAGTAACATTTCTTGTGGAATACACCAGGTTGCCATCTCCGAACCGAAATGGTCTGCAACTGGGAGTTTCTGTTTGGATCAATCTGTTCACTTGATCTCGGGTGAGGTCATCAAGATAGCTTTCCAGCCACTTCTCCCCACACACAGTACGGGTACAGGCAGTGTCAATAATCGCAGATCCCAATGATTCAGTCATAAATATCTCAGCATCTGACATGGAGGCCTTTGGAAACAATGTAATGTTACATTCCTATACATTTGCATCTTCAGTTTTTCTTACTTGTTCAGTTTTCTTGTGAGGACAGTCTTTAGCCCAATGAAACGTGCATTGGCCAATAGCACATCTGGATCTCTTACCAAACTTATCCAGTGGATTAGTCCCCGGTAATGGCTGCCTTAGTTGTCCACTTTGCCATGTTGTGTTACGTTTTTCTCTTCCTTGTGGTCTTTGTTCTGTGAAAAACGCCGCGTCCTGGTTCATTTGTATTCTGTTTAATGAACCTGTCGTTTTCCCTCCGAAGATCCTTTTTAGAGCAGACTTCATGGAGGAGAACTTCAACTCCATGCAAGCGGTTAGTGCCAGTTGTCTGCTTTTCTCGTCAAGACAGGCCGTCTCTAACAGCTTAAAAGCCAGTATAGCATCAGGAAGCTTCATATTATACTTTTTCATCCGGTTGTATCGCTGTTCGAAGTCAATTATGTAGTCCGTCATAGAAACTGAACTATCTTTCGTTATGCCATCAAAATAAGAATAGGCTTCATATGCGCTGTCCTTTTCTTCCTTTAAGAACACGTCGTCCAGTTTAGCTAACGTTTCCATACCGTTTTCACTGTCCAACTCTTCAGCGGGTATTTCCATCGCTGTTTCACGAGCTCTCCTCTCAAGTCCCAAGGTTAGGCACAGAGACAGAGGACGGGGACGGAGGTTAGACACAGAGACTGGGGACGGAGGTTAGGCACAGAGACAGAGGATGGGGACGGAGGTTAGGCACAGAGACAGAGGACGGGGACGGAGGTTAGATTTTACGTTTTACCGTCAACCACAGAAACAACTTTCACTTTTCTTTCTTCTTCAGGTTCAGCTGCTCTCCCCATCAGCCCCGCCCCTTCATGGAAACCTACCCTTTCTCATAACCCCGCCCCTTCAGGTAGCCCCGCCCTTTCTAATGGCCCTGTCCCTTCCAGTAGCCCCGCCCCTTCCAGTAGACCAGCCCTTTCCCGTGACCCCGCCCCTTCTTATAACCTAGCTGCCCCTTCCTGTAGCCCCGCCCCTTCTCATAGCCCCACTTGTTTTTATAGCCCTGTCCCTAATTATAGCCCCGTTGCCCCGTCATGTAGCCTCGCCCCTTATTATAGCCCTCTTGCTCCCTCATGTAGCCCCACCCCTTATTATATCCCCGTTTCCCCCTCATGTAGCCCCGCCCGCCTGTCACCTGTCACTTCCTCAGACAGCGAGGACTCGGCCCCGCCCCCTCTGGCCTCTGGTTCCAGCCAATCTGATCAGAGGAAGTGGAAGAACAGAGGGCGAGAGAGACGTATTTCTCCAGACAACTTAGATGATGATGATGATGAAGAAGAGGAGCATGCTGGGAGGTTTGTGGGCCGGATGGCGTTCTCCTCCCGAGGGGGGGAGGAGGCGCCGCTCACTCTGCACAAGTTTCCCCACAGGAAGCAGCGAAGAAGAGAGGGGGGAGCAGCTGGCCAATCACCGAAGGACATCAGCGTCGTCAGGCAAAACGGTTACCGAGTGCTGTTGCCGGGACACAGGTTAGAGGCTTATTATTATTAATATTTATTTACACATCTTTAAACCGTCTCTGTCCCATATTGATCATGTGATGTTGTCCCATATTGATCATGTGATGTTGTCCCATATTGATCATGTGATGTTGTCCCATATTGATCATGTGATGCTGTCCCATATTGATCATGTGATGTTGTCCCATAGTGATCATGTGATGGTAGACGTCTGTTGTGTGATTCAGTGTAAATGAATGGAAACACCTTAAAATGTCTCCAACCAATCAGATGTCCCAGTCTGACCCTAAAACAGCGTGTGATTTCATCACCACAGGTTCTTATTGGCTGTAAAGCCGTTGGATGGAAACACACTTTCACCAGATTTATTCTCAGGAGGTTTTACCAACTCCAGATCATTAGATGGACACGTGGACGGAGACGTATCTCCTGTTCATGTTCTGTTTATTATGTTACTCTGTGTACTTTATAGATATTATGTTACTTTTATTTTACTTATTAAAGTGCAGTTCAAAGTAAATGTTATAAACTAATAATATAATTTTTTCTCCCTAGCTCCTTTTCCCAGCATGCCTCGCTCCTGCAGCCAGCCCAGAGCCAATCAGATGCTCTTGATGTTTCTTCGGGACGATGGCGTTTCTGTGACATCGCCGCTCCTCTCTCCCTCTCCTCCAATCAGGGGGCTCTCCACATCTGGCGCCTGGTCTCCTTTAGCCCCGCCCCCATGCTGCGGCTCTCAGCCGTTGCCGTGGAGACGCTGTCAGAGTCAGTGAGGGACGGGACTTGTGTGCGTCCACTGAGAGCACTGAGAGACTGGACGGCCCCGCCCAGTCTCAGTAGTGACCACTGGTAATAATATACTATACTCTATATATACAGTGAGGAAAATAAGTATTTGAACACCCTGCTATTTTGCAAGTTCTCCCACTTAGAAATCATGGAGGGGTCTGAAATTGTCATCGTAGGTGCATGTCCACTGTGAGAGACATAATTTAAAAAAATATCCAGAAATCACAATGTATGATTTTTTAACTATTTATTTGTATGATACAGCTGCAAATAAGTATTTGAACACCTGTCTATCAGCTAGAATTCTGACCCTCAAAGACCTGTTAGTCTGCCTTCAAAATGTCCACGTCCACTCCATTTATTATCCTAAATTTGATGCACCTGTTTTAAGTCGTTAGCTGCATAAAGACACCTGTCCACCCCATACAATCAGTAAGAATCCAACTACTAACATGGCCAAGACCAAAGAGCTGTCCAAAGACACTAGAGACTAAATTGTCCACCTCCACAAGGCTGGAAAGGGCTACGGGGACATGTCCAAGCAGCTTGGTGAAAAAAGGTCCACTGTTGGAGCAATCATTAGAAAATGGAAGAAGCTAAACATGACTGTCAATCTCCCTCGGACTGGGGCTCCATGCAAGATCTCACCTCGTGGGGTCTCAATGATCCTAAGAAAGGTGAGAAATCAGCCCAGAACTACACGGGAGGAGCTGGTCCATGACCTGAAAAGAGCTGGGACCACCGTTTCCAAGGTTACTGTTGGTAATACACTAAGACGTCATGGTTTGAAATCATGCATGGCACGGAAGGTTCCGCTGCTTAAACCAGCACATGTCAAGGCCCGTCTTAAGTTTGCCAATGACCATTTGGATGATCCAGAGGAGTCATGGGAGAAAGTCTTGTGGTCAGATGAGACCAAAATAGAACTTTTTGGTCATAATTCCACTAACCGTGTTTGGAGGAAGAAGAATGATGAGTACCATCCCAAGAACACCATCCCTACTGTGAAGCATGGGGGGGGTAGCATCATGCTTTGGGGGTGTTTTTCTGCACATGGGACAGGGCGACTGCACTGCATTAAGGAGAGGAGGACCGGGGCCATGTATTGGGAGATTTTGGGGAACAACCTCCTTCCCTCAGTTAGAGCATTGAAGATGGGTCGAGGCTGGGTCTTCCAACATGACAATGACCCGAAGCACACAGCCAGGAGAACCAAGGAGGGGCTCTGGAAGAAGCAGATCAAGGTTCTGGGGGGGGCCTAGCCAGTCTCCAGACCTAAACCCAATAGAGAATCTTTGGAGGGAGCTCAAACTCCGTGTTTCTCAGCAACAGCCCAGAAACCTGACTGATCTAGAGAAGATCTGTGTGGAGGAGTGGGCCAAAATCCCTTCTGCAGTGTGTCAAACCTGGTGAAGAACTACAGGAAACGTTTGACCTCTGGAACTGCAAACAAAGGCTACTGTACCAAATATTAACATTGATTTTCTCAGGTGTTCAAATACTTATTTGCAGCTGTATCATACAAATAAATAGTTAAAAAATCATACATTGTGATTTCTGGATGTTTTTTTAGATTATGTCTCTCACAGTGGACATGCACCTACGAGGACAATTTCAGACCCCTCCATGATTTCTAAGTGGGAGAACTTGCAAAATAGCAGCGTGTTCAAATACTTATTTTCCTCACTGTATATTTTATGTTACTCTGTGAACATTATAGATATTATTGTGTTAATATTATTAACATTTGAAATGTTTTGTCTTTGCAGTTACGTGCGGACGCCTAAAATGAGGTAAAGCCATTGTTTTAGTTTTTATTTATTGTATTTGCTAATTTTAACCCACATGTTTGATTAGTGATGATATGAACAACGTTTTGTAGTTAGGTTGTTAAAACTGAATGAGCCTGACGTCTATTTTTAAAATGTTTTCTAGTAAAATATGTTTTTTCTAAACTCGTATCTGTGTTTCCAGTCCAGCCCTTTCTGCCCGGCGACAGCAGAAACAGAGAGCCAATCACAGCTCCCGGAGCCTCCTCCCCCCATGGCGACGGACCCTCCCTCTGCCCCTCTGTTCAGCCAATGGCCTGTCTGCTCCGCTGGCCGTCGGCCAATCAGCAGCCAGCTCCCAGTTCCTCAGCTCAAATAAAGAGGTAAAGACACAGGTGTTAAACTCCCTGCTCGCGCAAATCGTCTAGGTACTATATTATATTATTATTATTATTATTAGTAGTAGTAGTAGTAGTAGTAGTAGTAGTATACTTTTTATTATTATTATTTTTAGTATTACTTTAGTATACTTTCTGTCTTTCTTCAGCGAGGGAAACGAGTGTCTCAGATCCGAATCCGCCGGGCGTCGCCACGGGAAACGCCGCTGACCCCAATGGGACTACCAAAGGTCAAAAGGTCAGGAGGGGGTTGGTGGGGGGGGTGGGGGCGTGAAAATAGGAACAAAAGAGATAAACCTGAGTAGAAAGGTCAAAATATTCAAATGTAATTATGTTTTTAGGTTAAAGAAGAAGGAGTTCAGTCTGGAGGAGATTTACACCAACAAGAACTACAAGTCCCCCTCCACCAACAGGTTAGGAACTACAAATCCCACATTCTACATCATACACAATTGAAACTACATCTCCCAGCATGCCTCTGTGTCGCCTGCAGGAGTCTGGAGACAATTTTCGAGGAGCCGCGGGAGAAGGATGGAGCGCTGCTCCTGATTGGCCAGCAGCGACGGCGCAGGCTCCTCCTCTTCCCCGACTTCACTCAGCCGCGGAAGAGGAAGAGGGCGGGGATTCCTGTCGCCATGGCGCCCAGGAAGCGTGCAGCGGCGCGGCGCCACGGCAGCGGAGACGGCGAGGACGCAGACGCTGACGTGATGCTGCTGCAGCGACTCAGCGCGCTGGAGGACTTCCTGACTCAGCAGGGCCTGGATCTGTGACATCACTTCCTGTCAGCTGACTGGAGGCTGCTCGCTGCTACCGCTGCGTTACCATGGTTACCCTGGTGACGCCGTCAGCACGTCCATCTGATGGAGCGGCTTTTTACCTAGTTATTTTTTACAGTTTAGGCTGTTTTTAAAATGTGAAACTTCTGAAATATTTAATGATTTTAACAGATTTTAACATTCAGGAGCCCCCCAACGATGGGCCCATAGACCACGCCCACAACATGACTCAGAGGCCCCGCCCAAATAATGTAGGCCCCGCCCACCCCACGATGCAGGCCCTGCCCAAATCATGACTCCGAGGCCCCGCCCACATCATGATGTAGGCCCCGCCCATATTATGATGTAGGCCCCGCCCAAATCATGACCTATAGGCCTCGCCCATATCATGATGTAGGCTCCGCCCACACCACGATGCAGGCCCCGCCCAAATCATAGACCAGTATGAGTCTACTACAATTATTTCTCTGTACTCTGATTACTCTGATTAAAGTACTCAGATTCGAGTACTCAGAGTATTAGTACTTTAAAGTGTAATATATATTTCTGCTGACGTTTCTATTTTTGAAACAATAAAGTCTGTTTCTGCTCACTGATGTTGGTCACTGTTGTAATCTGATTACTAGTTACTTTAGTTACTAATTTAGTTACTAGCTACTTTAGTTACTTTATTTACTAGTTACTGTAGATACTAGTTACTTTAGTTACTAGTTACTTTAGTTACTTTTACTGCAGATACTCTACATACTAGTTACTTTAGTTACTAGTAACTTTAGTTACTTTAGTTACTAGTAACTTTAGTTACTATGTAAGTACTGTTTACTTTAGTTACTAGTTACCTTAGTTACTAGTCACGCACACACACTACACAGACACGCACACACACGCGCACACACACACACAGACCCAGTTATCCTGGCAGGCAGCTTTGAGGGCGGGATTCCCCTCTCACAGTTTAACGTGACGCACGACGTCCTGACGTCACACAGCACCAACATGGCGGCGGCCCTGCGGAGGTTGAGCAGTGGAGTCTCGTGCAGGTATTAACTTATTAAACTAATTTCTCTTTGATGTGTATCAACAGCTCCACGTAACTCAGTCACGCGGACACTCCGCGGTGTGACGTATTGTCTCATGTTAGTGACGCTGCATGTGAATCCACCAGACTCCGTTCACGTTCGTATTAAATTAATATTTAATCGCGTCTAAAACCCGGAACAGGTGATGGGTGTGACGTCAGATAGGTGATGAGCGCGTGAGTGTGAATGATGAAAGGTCCGGGTCAGGTAACATCAACCTGCTGCTCAGGCAGCACATATGACAAAATTGTAACATCAACCGGAAGTGTCAGATTGACCTGTGTCCGTCATCAGAACAGCTGACTTTACCTGGTGCATCAGGCCGCCGCAGAACTGCAGTAATATTATAATATAATTATTATTACTATATAATATATAGTAATATTAGGATATATATATAATTACTATATGTATTATAATATAATTAGATATTATTATATCACAATTATATAGATAATATAATTATATAGTATTTAGTATATATTATAGTATATAATTTTATTAAATATTATAATATAATCAGTAAATGAGACGTCCCTTTCTAACATGTTTATATTTAACTGTTTCTTAGATTTTCTTCTTCTGGGAACCGGAGAACGCTGAGCACAGGTCAGTCTTCTCCTTCTTCTCCTTCTTCTTCTTCTTCTTCTCCTCTTTGACAGTCTGTCCCCCGTGGTGGTGCATATCGTTACTACTCTGCTGCTCATTGGTCCGTTACTGTAAAACCCCGGTAACCCTAACCCTACCAGATGTGAGTCCAGAGGCGTCCCTAACATTACCAGATGTGAGTCCAGAGGCGTCCCTAACCCTACCAGATGTAAGTCCAGAGGCTTCTCTAACATTACCAGATGTGAGTCCAGAGGCTTCCCTAACATTACCAGATGTAAGTCCAGAGGCTTCCCTAACATTACCAGATGTGAGAGTCCTACCAGATGTAAGTCCAGAGGCTTCCCTAACATTAGGCATCCTCAACCCTACCTTCCAGAGGCTTCCCCATTACCAGATGTGAGTCCAGAGGCGTCCCTAACCCTACCAGATGTAAGTCCAGAGGCTTCCCTAACATTACCAGATGTGAGTCCAGAGGCTTCCCTAACATTACCAGATGTGAGTCCAGAGGCATCCCTAACCCAGATGTGAGTACCAGATGTAAGTCCAGAGGCTTCCCTAACATTACCAGATGTGAGTCCAGAGGCGTCCCTAACCCTACCAGATGTAAGTCCAGAGGCTTCCCTAACATTACCAGATGTGAGTCCAGAGGCGTCCCTAACCCTACCAGATGTAAGTCCAGAGGCTTCCCTAACATTACCAGATGTGAGTCCAGAGGCGTCCCTAACCCTACCAGATGTAAGTCCAGAGGCTTCCCTAACATTACCAGATGTGAGTCCAGAGGCTTCCCTAACATTACCAGATGTGAGTCCAGAGGCATCCCTAACCCTACCAGATGTAAGTCCAGAGGCTTCCCTAACATTACCAGATGTGAGTCCAGAGGCTTCCCTAACATTACCAGATGTAAGTCCAGAGGCTTCCCTAACATTACCAGATGTAAGTCCAGAGGCTTCCCTAACATTACCAGATGTGAGTCCCGAGGCCTCCCTAAAATTACCAGATGTGAGTCCAGAGGCTTCCCTAACATTACCAGATGTGAGTCCAGAGGCCTCCCTAACATTACCAGATGTGAGTCCAGAGGCTTCCCTAACATTACCAGATGTGAGTCCAGAGGCCTCCCTAACATTACCAGATGTGAGTCCAGAGGCGTCCCTAACCCTACCAGATGTAAGTCCAGAGGCGTCCCTAACATTACCAGATGTGAGTCCAGAGGCTTCCCTAACATTACCAGATGTGAGTCCAGAGGCGTCCCTAACCCTACCAGATGTAAGTCCAGAGGCTTCCCTAACATTACCAGATGTGAGTCCAGAGGCTTCCCTAATACCAGATGTACCAGATGTGAGTCCAGAGGCTTCCCTAACATTACCAGATGTAAGTCCAGAGGCTTCCCTAACATTACCAGATGTACCAGATGTAAGTCCAGAGGCTTCCCTAACATTACCAGATGTGAGTCCAGAGGCCCCCTAACATTACCAGATGTGAGTCCAGAGGCTTCCCTAACATTTACCAGATGTGAGTCCAGAGGCCTCCCTAACATTACCAGATGTAAGTCCAGAGGCGCCCCTAACATTACCAGATGTGAGTCCAGAGGCCTCCCTAACATTACCAGATGTGAGTCCAGAGGCGTCCCTAACCCTACCAGATGTAAGTCCAGAGGCTTCCCTAACATTACCAGATGTGAGTCCAGAGGCTTCCCTAACATTACCAGATGTGAGTCCAGAGGCATCCCTAACCCTACATTACCAGATGTGAGTCCAGAGGCTTCCCTAACATTACCAGATGTGAGTCCAGAGGCTTCCCTAACATTACCAGATGTGAGTCCAGATGTGGTCAAGATGTAAGTCCCAGATGTAAGTCCAGAGGCTTCCCTAACATTACCAGATGTAAGTCCAGAGGCTTCCCTAACATTACCAGATGTGAGTCCAGAGGCATCCCTAACCCTACCAGATGTAAGTCCAGAGGCTTCCCTAACATTACCAGATGTGAATCCAGAGGCTTCCTTAACATTACCAGATGTGAGTCCAGAGGCTTCCCTAACATTACCAGATGTAAGTCCAGAGGCTTCCCTAACATTACCAGATGTAAGTCCAGAGGCTTCCCTAACATTACCAGATGTAAGTCCAGAGGCTTCCCTAACATTACCAGATGTGAGTCCAGAGGCCTCCCTAAAATTACCAGATATGAGTCTAGAGGCTTCCCTAACATTACCAGATGTGAGTCCAGAGGCCTCCCTAACATTACCAGATGTGAGTCTAGAGGCGCCCCTAACATTACCAGATGTGAGTCCAGAGGCCTCCCTAACATTACCAGATGTGAGTCCAGAGGCGTCCCTAACCCTACCAGATGTAAGTCCAGAGGCGTCCCTAACATTACCAGATGTCAGATATCTCACTGGACTCACATCAGGCAGCAACTCCGGTTGAGATCTTTATGCGTCACCATGGCAACGGCTATTGCTCTGATAGTGGACCAATCAGATCTCTCTCTGCAGGTCGTAGCTTCCTGCCCCGCCCCCGGCCCCTACCCCTCTTGTTGCTGACCGGCGGGGGTTACCTTGGTTACGAACACTACAGGAGGCGGGGCCCACGGGAGGATGGAGCCCCGCCACCTCCGGCCACGCCAACACAGGTAGGAGCAGAGGTGGGTAGTAACGAGTTACATTTACTCCGTTACATTTACTTGAGTAAGATTTTTTTTAAATTGTACTTCTAGGAGTAGTTTTAAATCACTATACTTTTACTTGAGTAGATTAGTGAAGAAGAAACTGTACTCTTACTCCACTACATCAGGCTACAATGAGCTCGTTACTTTTCTTTTTACCTCTTTGGTATTCTAGGCGTCATTGTTTTTACCCCAGCGTACATCTCGTTTTAATGTTTTATTTTGACAGAGAGAGAGAGAGACTTCCGCTAAAGGCTCTACCACGTGACTGCTTCACCAATCAAACGGCGTTGTACAGTCTCGTCACGCGACCATACTCGATCTCAGCGGCGGCCGCGGGACGTGTTAGCTTGACAGTCGTAGCATAACAAATGTTATCAACCGTCGCCAAGGCAACGCAGACCAGGAGGAACACCCCCGGCCTCATAGTGAAAGCATGGTTACCTTTTAATAAAAGTGCGAAACAGCAGCTACATTGTGCGGCGCCTTCTGTGTCGACCTAAACAAACGGACATGTGAGCGTTCAAAAACTCAACATCTAACCTGAGGAACCATGTAGCAGTTATTTTTGTTTTTGCTGTGGATAGAAGAATGTTTGTCTTTTACACATGTAAAATCCTATATATATAGTATCCATCAAAATTTGATGTTTAAGTCTCTTCACTTAAGCTATTTTGTAATTAATAAATTAATTTTAATTTATTTTATTGATTGGATGAACTATAATTTGCCTAAAGATGATTATTTTGTATTTTTGTCGGTCTGATTGATGCTTGTGTTAAGAAATAAATCATTACTCAACAGTTACTCACTACTTGAGTAATTTTTTCATCAAGGACTTTTTTACTCTTACTCAAATAATTATTTGGATGACTACTTTTACTTTTACTTGAGTCATATTATTGTGAAGTAACAGTACTTTTACTTGAGTACAATTTTTGGCTACTCAACCCACCTCTGGGTAGGAGGCACTCTTCTTCTTCTTCTTCTTCTTCTCAGTGCGGTTTGTTAGAAATAAAGTTGCCTTGTTGCTGAAGATGATAGAAATAAAGTTGCCTTGTTGCTGAAGATGATAGAAATAAAGGTGCCTTGTTGCCTGAACATGATGGAAATAAAGTTTCCTTGTTGCTGAAGATGATAGAAATAAAGTTGCCTTGTTGCTGAACATGATAGAAATAAAGTTGCCTTGTTGTTGAACATGATAGAAATAAAGTTGCCTTGTTGCTGAACATGATAGAAATAAAGTTGCCTTGTTGCCTGAACATGATGGAAATAAAGTTGCCTTGTTGCCTGAACATGATGGAAATAAAGTTGCCTTGTTGCTGAAGATGATAGATGTGTGTGTGTGTGTGTGTGTGTGTGTGTGTGTGTGTGTGTGTGTGTGTGTGTTAGCTTTAGCTTAGCCTGATGACCCAGTTAGTTTATCTGAAGCAAACAGCCCTGACCTATAGGTGTTTGAACCTCTGACAGGTTAACAGGAAGTTAGTAGTGTGAGTGTGTGTGTGTGTGTGTGTGTGTGTGTGTGTGTGTGTGTGTGTGTGTGTGTGTGTGTGTGTGTGTGTGTGTGTGTGTGTGTTGTTGTGAACTGTTGGATGGTTGAGCAATGTTGAAACAAACACGTCATTTAGAGAGGGTTTCTGCAGTAGAACAAAGTCTATTTTCTAAAATAAGGACTTAAAGCCCATGTTGCAGGTTTAATTTTGCAACGAATTTGTGCAATTTGCTTGTTGGTAGTAAATATTTGAACTGTTATCCATTGTATTTGATGGTGTTGGATATCGCAAAATTGAATATAATACCAAAATTAGGCACAATTTTACAGTGTTTCATTTTCCCCCCACAATGCATTGCATGACGTCACGCTGGGGAGATAACAGAGCAGCCTGCGTTGTATTTACCACTGGTCTGGCCTAATGTGGCTTCTGGTCTTTAATATTAACAGTCTATGGTCTCGATCAAGTCCATGTGACTTTATTATATTTATAATAATATTGGAGGGAAAGTGAAACACAGCTTAGACGGGGATGTTGTTCGGCTTTTCACAAGTTTAGACCGCTAGCTAACGCTGCGCCGCCAGACGTTAGCACAACAGCGTTAGCCTAGCCTGCTAGGTAAATATTACGACTGCCTTTGGTGCTGCCTATATATGCGTCCATGTTGTCAACATCATACATGTGGCATTAGTTCACCTTTTGTACCATAATTGTATTGAATGAAATAGTAAGCTTCGCTCTTACGAGATGGGGGGGTTACGTTACACACAAAGTTAACTGGGTATAGTTAGCCTGTACGGATGCTAGCGGATATAGCTAACGTCGCGTAGCCAGCCAGCAACTTCGGCAGTAGAGTTTCGGTAAGCTAACACGACAGCGTTGTCGCCCACAATCAACCTGCTGTGATGTTTGAAATATAAACAATTACAATCCTGGTGCGTGCTGGTTGGGGAGGACCATGATCCGGCCTGAAATGTCACAAACGGATTTAGGCATCTTCAGATCAGCTGATCGCGGGGCGAGCTTCCCGACCGGAGGCTCACTCGCCTACAGCACCCGCACTCCACCGCAGCTTCGCCGCCACACACACAAGCAACAACCAAACAACGACACGTTTTCACCGGAGGAAGAGGTAAACACTTAGAAATAACACTCGGGGATGCCTTCTATTGCTATATCTAGATAAGTGTACCAGTACTTATCTGAACTAACGACATGATCACTGTCACTAGATCGAAATAAAACGTTGACGTTCACTCGGTGCTATTCACTGACAGTAAAAAGTAAAGTTATTGTATGTACTGCTGCGTTGCTAAAATAAAGGAGATAAATGAAGGAGACTTCCCCACAATCTTGACAATTCCTCATTTGCCCTCTCACGTCTGGTAGGTTGGTAATTATTCGGCTGCTGGCCTTTCCTCCTCTTCCTCCTCCCAGTCAGTCTCCGTAGTTCTAGTGCCAGGCTGAGACTTAACTCCCCACGATGACATCATCGCCGAATTGACTTCATAAACCCGCGAACACCAAAAATGACCAAAAACTAACTTTTAACACTATTTGGAGACATTTTTAAAAATGATATACATATCTTGAGTGTTTTTTGTACCCAATAATCAACAGTGGTGGTTAACTTGCAACATGGGATTTAAAGGACCCCCACCCCTGAGTTGTTGTTGCCAGAGTAGTTGTTGTTGCCAGAGTAGTTGTTGTTGCCAGAGTAGTTGTTGTTGCCAGAGTAGTTGTTGTAGCCAGAGTTGTTGTTGTAGCTAGAATTGTTGTTGCCAGAGTAGTTGTTGTTGCCAGAGTAGTTGTTGTTGCCAGAGTAGTTGTTGTTGCCAGAGTTGTTGTTGTTGCCAGAGTTGTTGTTGTTGTTGCCAGAGTAGTTGTTGTTGCCAGAGTAGTTGTTGTAGCCTGAGTTGTTGTAGCCAGAGTAGTTGTTGTAGCCAGAGTTGTTGTTGCCAGAGTAGTTGTTGTAGCCAGAGTTGTTGTTGCCAGATAGTTGTTGTTGCCAGAGTAGTTGTTGTAGCCAGAGTAGTTGTTGTTGCCAGAGTAGTTGTTGTTGCCAGAGTAGTTGTTGTTGCCAGAGTTGTTGTTGTTGCCAGAGTAGTTGTTGTTGCCAGAGTTGTTGGTGTTGCCAGAGTAGTTGTTGTTGCCAGAGTTGTTGTTGCCAGAGTAGTTGGTGTTGCCAGAGTTGTGTTGCCTGAGTTATTGGTGTTGCCATAGTAGTTGTTGTTGTTGCCAGAGTAGTTGTTGTTGCCAGAGTAGTTGTTGTTGCCAGAGTTGTTGTAGCCAGAGTAGTTGTTGTTGCCAGAGTTGTTGTTGTTGCCAAAGTAGTTGTTGTTGCCAGACTTGTGTTGCCAGAGTAGTTGTTGTTGCCAGAGTTGTTGTTGTTGCCAAAGTAGTTGTTGTTGCCAGACTTGTGTTGCCAGAGTAGTTGTTGTAGCCAGAGTTGTTGTTGTAGCCAGAGTTGTTGTTGTTGCCAGAGTTGTTGTTGTAGCCAGAGTTGTTGTTGTAGCCAGAGTAGTTGTTGTTGCCAGAGTTGTTGTAGTCAGAGTTGTTGTTGTTGCCAGAGTAGTGTTGCGACAGTGTGGGGGTGTGGGGTGACATCCGAAGGTTACCTCGCTGTGTTTGCTTGTCCCAGTTTAGTTCATACGGAGGAATGGCTCTGAGATCTGTTTCACGGCTGGTAGGCATGATTTAACGAGATTAATCAGAGGAAGTTATACTAACTGAATGATTTAAGTAGATTAATCAGAAGAATCTATACTAACTGAATGATTTAAGGAGATTAATCAGAGGAATTTATACTAACTGAATGATTTAACGAGATGAATCAGAGGAAGTCATACTAACTGAATGATTTAAGGAGATTAATCAGTGGAAGTTGTACTAACTGAATGATATAAGGAGATTAATCAGAGGAAGTTATACTAACTGAATGATTTAACGAGATTAATCAGAGGAAGTCATACTAACTGAATGATTTAACGAGATTAATCAGAGGAAGTCATACTAACTGAATGATTTAACAAGATTAATCAGAGGAAGTTATACTAACATTACCATAGACGTTATTATAGCGCGCTCAGTGGCGGCGTATCTGGGCCCACGCCTTGGTGCCGCCGGCCAATCACCTTCCTCTGCTACTTCCTGACCCTCAGCGCTCTGCGGCCGTGGGCCAATCGGGTAAGAGCCGTCTGATTGGATGACGGGAAACAGGGCGGGACAGAAACTTGTTTTGTTCTTTCTCCTCTTGTTTCCTCCCCCCTCGTGTCCTCCCTCCTCCTCTCGTCTCCTCCCTCCTCGTCTCCTCCCTCCTCTCGTCACCTCCCTCCTCATTTCCTCCCTCCTCATCTCGTCTCCTCCCTCCTCGTCTCCTCTTCTCCCTCCTCATCTCGTCTCCTCCCTCCTCGTCTCCTCTTCTCCCTCCTCCTCCTCCCTGTCTTCTCCCTCCTCGTCTCCTCCCTCCTCTTCTGGTCTCCTCCCTCCTCTCGTCTCCTCCCTCCTCCTCTCGGCTCCTCCCTCCTCGTCTCCTCCCTCCTCCTCCCTCCTCCTCTTGTCTCCTCCCTCCTTGTCTCGTCTCCTCCCTCCTTGTCTCCTCCCTCCTCCTCTCATTTCCTCCCTCCCTTTCTCGTATCCTTCCTCCTTACATGTCCCTGTGATAGAAGCATGTCTCAGTGTATTGTCCATGTGTCTGTCCCTGGTATTGATGACGGTGACTTGTCTCCATCTCTGCAGATCTCTCTCAGCTGTTTTAAGTAATCTACCTGCTCAGGTTCAGGGACCAATCAGTAGAGACTCCGCACACTCCCTGTCAGACAGGAAGTCGGCCGCTTGCGGCTGGGATTGTGTTATGAAAGGGTTAAATCTCTGGGCTTGTTTCCAACATGGCCCCCATGTCTCTGTGTCCCCATGTCCCTGTGTCTGATAGAAACAAGCTGTAATGTTTTACCTTTTCAATTCAATTTCAATTTTATTTATAGTATCAATTCATAACAAGAGTTCTCTGGAGACCCTTTACAGATAGAGCAGGTCTAGACCACACTCCAGAATTTACACGGACCCAACAGTTCTAGTAGTTTCCTACAGAGCAAGCAACAGGGCCACAGTGGCGAGGATAAACATCCTTTTAGGCAGAAACCTCGGACAGACCCAGACCCAGGCTCTTGGTAGGCGGTGTCTGACGACCGGTTGGGGTTAGAATGAAGAGTGGCAATAACAGTCACAAAAAATAGTAGTTTGTAGTAGTTCATGGCATAGCAGGGCACTGTGCGGCATTACAAGGCACAGCAGGACGTAGCAGAGCGTAGCAGGATGAACATGGCATCGCAGGACGTGTAAGCGGGACCATGGCGACAGCTGCAACCATGATTTTGGAGCCTCCCTGATCCGAGGAAACATGCTGGGCGAAAAAGAACATAAGAACTCCGGGGAATGACTCCCCAGAGCTAGGTTAGTAACTAGGTTAGTAACTAGGTTAGTAACTAGGTTAGTAACTAGCATTTCTGGGACATTGATGCACACAAATGGAAAGATAGATAGATAGATAGATAGATAGATAGATAGATAGATAGATAGATAGATAGAGGAGAGAGGAGCTCAGTGTGTCGAAGGAATTCCCCCAGCAGTCTAAAACTATTACAGCATAACTAAGAGAGACAGGGTAAAGAGAGGAGCCTGGCCAGGCTAGAACTCTCCCCAACCAGATCCCATCCCTCTGTCTAGAGGAGATGGGAAGAGAGAGAGAGAGAGAGATCCATCCCTCTGTCTAGAGGAGCGGGATGAGAGAAAGAGAGAGAGAGATCATCCCTCTGTCTAGAGGAGGTGGATGAGAGAGAGAGAGAGAGAGAGAGATATCCATCCCTCTGTCTAGAAGAGGTGGACAAGAAAGAGAGAGAGATCCATCCCTCTGTCTAGAGGAGGTGGACAAGAAAGAGAGAGAGATCCATCCCTCTGTCTAGAGGAGGTGGACGAGAGAGAGATATCCACCCTCTGTCTAGA
The DNA here is from genome assembly GCA_026937815.1 of Etheostoma perlongum. Taxonomy (NCBI): domain Eukaryota; kingdom Metazoa; phylum Chordata; class Actinopteri; order Perciformes; family Percidae; genus Etheostoma; species Etheostoma perlongum. The sequence goes on from CM049386.1 coordinate 104,226, forward strand.
GGAGGTGGATATGAGAGAGAGATAATTAAATTTTATTTATATAGTGCTTAATCACAACAACAGTTATCCATTTGCCTATAGCAGCATAACTAAGGGATGGTTCAGGATTCTCCTGAGCTAGCCCTAACTATAAGCTTTATCAAAGAGGAAAGTCTTAAGTCTACTCTTAAATGTGGAGACGGTGTCTGCCTCCTGAACCCAAACTGGAACCCGGTTCCACAGGAGAGGAGCCTGATAGCTGAATGCTCTGGTCCTGGGACCCAGACTGGAACCTGGTTCCACAGGAGAGAAGCCTGATAGCTGAATGCCCTGGCTCCCGTTCTACTTTTAGAGACTCTAGGAACCTCAAGTAATCCTGCATTCTGGGAGCCCAGTGCTCTTGTAGGGTTGTAAGGTACTATGAGCTCTTTAAGATAAGATGGTGCCTGACCATGAAGAGCTTTGTAGGTGAGAAGAAGGATTTTAAATTCTCTCCTTTTAAGGAGTAAGATCCTTTTAGTTTAACATGGAACTGCCCAAAATCACATTACTATATCATATTAATTAAATCATATTATTACTAGTCTCTCTACTAACATTATTGTTAGCATTTCTACTAGCATGTTAGGATCTCTATTAGCATGTTGTCATCTCTGCTACCATGTTAGCATATCTATTAGCATGTTAGCATCTCTATTAGCATGTTAACATCCCTGCTAGAGATTGTTGCTCCCATCATTCATTCATTCAGGACAATGCACATTGATGAACAAGCACAACAGTACATGTAAATGTGCCAGATTGTAGCCCGAGAGCTAATTTCCATCTGCAGTCCAATAGGCAGGTTGGAGTTACAGTAAAAAAGACATAGGATAGTTATATTAAATATAAAAGAAGAAAAGAAGAAAAAAAAAACAGGACAATTCATTAGTAAAAGTTAAAATGGAAAAACAATCAGTCCCTTAGACACAGAAACATGGGAACATGCAGCCGAGGTTGAAACAAGCTGAAGTTGCTCCCTAAAGGCCGAGCGGACAGATTGTAGCTTAGGTTCCTGAGGAGTCCTGGAGGACAGCGAGATCAGCAGGGGTCCCGGAGGGTTCAAGGTCGAGGTTAGGGGTCCTGGAGGGTTCGAGGTCGAGGTTAGGGGTCCCGGAGGGTTCGAGGTCAGGGGTCCCGGAGGGTTCGAGGTTAGACCATCCAGTCTTAGAATACCTGACGTTTTACTTTTGAAACTAGACGATTCTGAACGCTAAAGAGGAAAAGTCGCTGATTTTCAGCCTTCTGCAGTGAGTCATCCAGCGGACATTTATCGGCGTTCACCTAGCAACCACACGAAGGCTAGAATTACCTCTATTTCACGCAGTGCTGTAGGACCCAAGTCTGCACTCGATCTCGGACTCGGACTGTTCTCCTGGTATCTCTCTCTTTCTCTCTCTATTCTCCTGGTATCTCTCTCTTTCTCTCTATTCTCCTGGTATCTTTATCTTTCTCTCTATTCTCCTGGTATCTCTCTCTTTCTCTCTATTCTCCTGGTATCTTTATCTTTCTCTCTATTCTCCAGGTATCTCTATCTTTCTCTCTATTCTCCTGGTCTCTCTATCTTTCTCTCTATTCTCCTGGTATCTCTCTCTTTCTCTCTATTCTCCTGGTATCTTTATCTTTCTCTCTATTCTCCAGGTATCTCTATCTTTCTCTCTATTCTCCTGGTCTCTCTATCTTTCTCTCTATTCTCCTGGTATCTCTATCTTTCTCTCTATTCTCCTGGTCTCTCTATCTTTCTCTCTATTCTCCTGGTATCTCTATCTTTCTCTCTATTCTCCTGGTCTCTCTATCTTTCTCTTCCCCCCCTGACTGAGTACCGATGCTATAATCCCTGATGGCGCTGACGTGTAGTTCCTGTGTGGTGCTGCAGGTGGCGCTGTACCGCTCCCTCCCAACACGCCTGCTGTCCCGGACCTGGGGACGTCTGAACGGCGTGGAGCTGCCCACGTGGCTCCGGACACCCGTCTTCTCCCTCTACATCTGGACCTTTGGGGTCAACATGCAGGTCAGCAGAGCGCCCCAAACCGCCCAAAACCCCCAATACGCCCCAACACCCCCAAACCCCCCCAACACGCCCCAACACGCTCCAACACACCCAAAACACCCCCCAACACACCCAAAACACATAAAACACCCCAACACGCCCGTCTTCTCCCTCTACATCTGGACCTTCGGGGTCAACATGCAGGTCAGCAGAGCGCCCCAAACTGCCCAAAAACCCCCAACACGCCCAAACACCCCCCAACACGCCCCAACACACCCAAAACACATAAAACACCCCCCAGCACGCCCATCTTCTCCCTCTACATCTGGACCTTCAGGGTCAACATGCAGGTTGAGACACACACAGAGAGTAACACACACACAGAGTATCTGAGACACACACACAGAGAGTAACACACACACACACAGAGTAACACACACACAGAGTATCTGAGACACACACAGAGAGTAACACACACACAGAGTATCTGAGACACACACACACAGAGTAACACACACACAGAGTATCTGAGACACACACACAGAGAGTAACACACACAGAGTATCTGAGACACACACAGAGAGTAACACACACACACACAGAGACACACACACACAGAGTAACACACACACAGAGTATCTGAGACACACACAGAGAGTAACACACACACAGAGTATCTGAGACACACACAGAGAGTAACACACACAGAGTATCTGAGACACACAGAGAGTAACACACACACAGAGACACACACACACACACAGAGTAACACACACACAGAGTATCTGAGACACACACAGAGAGTAACACACACACAGAGTATCTGAGACACACACAGAGAGTAACACACACACAGAGTATCTGAGACACACACACAGAGAGTAACACACGAGTAACACACACACACACAGAGTAACACACACACAGAGAGTAACACACACACAGAGTATCTGAGACACACACATAGAGAGTAACACACACAGAGTATCTGAGACACACACACAGAGAGTAACACACACACAGAGTATCTGAGACACACACAGAGAGTAACACACACACAGAGTATCTGAGACACACACAGAGAGTAACACACACACACAGAGACACACACACACAGAGTAACACACACACAGAGTATCTGAGACACACACAGAGAGTAACACACACACAGAGTATCTGAGACACACACACAGAGAGTAACACACACACAGAGTATCTGAGACACACACAGAGAGTAACACACGAGTAACACACACACACACAGAGTAACACACACACAGAGAGTAACACACACACAGAGTATCTGAGACACACACACAGAGAGTAACACACACACAGAGTATCTGAGACACACACACAGAGAGTAACACACACACAGAGTATCTGAGACACACACAGAGAGTAACACACACACACACACAGAGAGTAACACACACACACACAGAGACACACACACACAGAGTAACACACACACAGAGTATCTGAGACACACACAGAGAGTAACACACACACAGAGTATCTGAGACACACACACAGAGAGTAACACACACACAGAGTATCTGAGACACACACAGAGAGTAACACACACACACACACACACAGACACACACACACAGAGTAACACACACACAGAGTATCTGAGACACACACACAGAGAGTAACACACACACAGAGTATCTGAGACACACACAGAGAGTAACACACACACAGAGTATCTGACACACAGAGTATCTGAGACACACACACAGAGAGTAACACACACACAGAGTATCTGAGACACACACACAGAGAGTAACACACACACAGAGTATCTGAGACACACACAGAGAGTAACACACACACACACACAGAAAGACACACACACACACAGAGTAACACACACACAGAGTATCTGAGACACACACACAGAGTAACACACACACACACACACACACAGAGTATCTGAGACACACACAGAGAGTAACACACACACAGAGTATCTGAGACACACACAGAGAGTAACACACACACAGAGAGTAACACACACACAGAGAGTAACACACACACAGAGTATCTGAGACACACACAGAGAGTAACACACACACAGACTCTGTCAGTGTTTTGGGAGGGAACTGTTGTGACGCTGCTCTGTCTCGTCCAATAGGAAGCAGCGGTGGAGGACCTCCATCACTACAGGAACCTCGGGGAATTCTTCCGCCGCCGTCTGAAGCCGGCGGTGCGCCCGCTCTGCGCCTCCTCCTGTCTGGTAACCATGTCATTAACCTATATTTATATATTTATTATGTTAACGTATATTTATATATTTACATAGTTTTATTATGTTAATGTATATTTACATAGATTTATTTTATATTTATATATGTTAACATATTTATATTTATTAACATGTATTTATAGATATATAACATATATAAATATATTAACATATATTTATAAATGTTAATATATTTATATATGTTAATATATATTACATGTATTTATATATATATAACATATTTATATATATATTAACATATATTTATATATATTAACATATATTTATATGTGTCAGATCTCTCCGGCCGACGGGAGGATCCTCCATTTTGGGCGGGTGAAGAACTCGGAGGTGGAGCAGGTGAAGGGGGTTACCTACAGTCTGGAGAACTTCCTGGGTCCACGGGAGGGGCGGGGCAACGGTAAGACCACACCCACCACAACCATAAGACCACCCCCCAACACTAAGGCCACCCCGACCCCCCCAACTATAAGGCCACGCCTACTCCCCAACCCTAAGGCCACCTGTCTCTGACCTGTCTCTCTGACCTGTCTGTCTCTCAGACCCGTCTTCCTTCCAGGAACGTCTCCTCTTGTCTCCAGATAGCGATCTCTTCCATGTGGTGGTGTATCTGGCTCCAGGAGACTATCACTGCTTCCACTCCCCTGCAGACTGGAGGGTGGAGCTCCGCAGACACTTCCCAGGTTACCTCACTTCCTGCTGGCTTTGACCTCCCTTCCTGCTGGCTGTGACCTCACTTCCTGCTGGCTGTGATCTCACTTCCTGCTATTAATATTTATATATTAACAGTTTCATATCATCAGCGTATAGCGTTAACATATATTTGTGTGTGTGTATGTGTGTGTCTCTGTTTGTTTGTGTCTGTGTGTGTGTCTGTGTGTGTGTGTCTCTGTCTGTCTGTGTGTGTGTGTGTGTCTCTGTGTGTCTGTGTGTGTGTGTGTGTGTGTGTGTCTTTGTGTCTGTCTTTCTGTCTGTGTGTGTGTGTGTGTGTGTGTCTTTCTGTCTGTGTGTGTGTCTCTGCGTGTCTCTGTGTGTGTCTCTGTGTGTGTGTGTGTGTGTGTCTTTCTGTCTGTGAGTGTGTGTGTCTCTATGTGTGTGTGTGTGTGTGTGTGTGTGTGTGTCCAGGCTCCCTGATGTCTGTTAACCCCGGCGTGGCCCGGCTCGTTAAGGAGCTCTTCTGTCTTAACGAGCGTGTGGTGCTGACCGGCCAATGGGAGCACGGCTTCTTCTCGCTGACAGCCGTCGGCGCCACCAACGTCGGCTCCATCCGCGTCTACTTCGACCAGGTCGACCCACAATGCATCTGTTCCTCCATAATATTAATATTAATAATATATATATTATAATTATTCATGTTATATATATTATTATTAATATTATTAATAATGTTAATATCATTATTATTAATGTTAATATTATTATTATTGTTGATGTTGATAATAACCTATTAATATTATTGATGCTATTAATGCTAATTAACGTCTCTGTTGTTCAGGATCTTCAGACCAACGCTCCTCGCTACAGGAAAGGCTCCTTCCATGACTACAGCTACGTTGCCGTGGACGACCAGGTGTTGCAGGCGGCAGGTGGAGGGGGCGGGGCCCCAGCAGAACGGGAGGGCGTGGCCTTGCAGAAGGGGGAGGCGCTGGGCGAGTTTAACCTGGGCTCCACCATTGTGCTGCTGTTCGAGGCGCCCAAGGACTTCAGCTTCAACCTGCAGCCGGGACAGCCAATCAGAGTGGGCCAGGGGCTCGGCAGCGTGTGATTGGCCAGGCCAGGGACCAGGCAGCCTCTGATTGGCCGAGAAAGACAGATTTTTAAAGTTTGTGGCATTGTGGGTAACTTTCTCTGTAGCAAAGCAGCTGTGAGGAAGTGGACTCAAGCTCCCAGAATGCCTTGTGCCAAACCTTTCTTTGTTTTTGTTGCTCGTCCAGAAACTGAACCAACAAACCATTACATGCTGACGTGCTAACATGCTAAAGCTAACGGGCTCTCTGCTGTGTGTGATGTCACAGCTGCTACATGTAGCATCACGCCAACAGCCACACATTGACGCTAGACCGTGTAGTCTTTGTGAGGTATGTCACCACTGACCAATCAGAGCAGACAGGTGTTTTCTTAAAGAGACAGCGTTCTAGCAGCTGTAACCATGGTAACCCCTGCTTCCTGACAGCAGCTCCCCGTCCACGGAAACAGTTAATAGGAAACAGGAAACAGGAAATAATTGAAGCATCATTGTTTTGTTTTGTTGTTAAAACGTCCAATCAGAGCTGCAGAAATTTGAAGCAGCTGATTGGCTAAAGTCCGACAGGCTGCCTGTGATTGGTCAGAAATATCAAATCATTTTGAGTTTCTCTACTTTTGTAAAATGTGAAATTATGAATAAATATTCTTTCTCAGCAGCGTTGTCTTGATTCCACTTAAAATACTCTAAATATTAAAAACTATGATGTATTAAATGTTAAAAAGTATTATATTAATATATATATTATATATATATATATATATATATATATATATATATATATATATATATATATATATATTTAATATGAAATATTTTATTAAATGTTTTATTTGGATCCCCCTCTGTGACCGAGACACTCGCCCACGCGTAAAAACAGCACCGCTGATTCATAGTTTAATCATTTTTAAACCATACAAGCTATTGACTCACCAACGGTTGCGTCTAAAACCTGACAAAATAGCAGTTACGGAGGTCTCTTCCGGGTCCTTCTAGCCTCTACAGGTGGTTTTCTATCCAGCCTGGAACTTCCAGCTTCTTTTGGGGTCGTTGGGCTTTAAATCCACACTGTTACATCCAAGATTTATCACTTTATGTCCATAATTCATCGCGTTTTGGCTCATTTCTGCACCTAGCTCGCGGCTCCGTCTCTCCTCTGTGTCTGTTTACGGAAATACAGGCCCCAGCATGCCCATATATGGGAGACAACGTCACCCTCTGTATGGAAGGCCAGAGGGGACAAAAAGGCCAATAGGCTGTATAGAAGGCCAAGAGGAGCACAATTTTAGACACGCAAATGCTTGTGTAGCATTGCTGTGGGTGTAATATCAATAAATATGACATTATTATGTTATTATTGGCATAAATGTCATGAGAGCAAAAGCGTCTGGACTTTCTTTGAAAAAATGTATTTGGTCATCTGTATAAGTTATGAGTATTTCTTCACAGTGGGACTCCCAAGACATATGAGAAGTGTTTTAGAGGTTTTACTGCTCTGTCTGTGATATCATACATATCTGGAAGATTCATGTTCCGTTTTATTTATTTATTTATTTGTCTTTAAGGTCCTACAACCATTTTTAACATTCAAGTGACCTCACTGCAACCCAAATATTCTACTAACCCAGTTTGTCCTAAAAAAAAATGATGTTCATATCTTGACTGTAGACACCAAGGTTGATGTTTTACAAGTTATTATAAAATCAATCTAGACGGACAATAAACTGTAAAAATGGCCTTAGGGCTCAGAAGGTTAACATAAGCTAAGCTCTTCTTCCTGGGGTCCTTTAATCTGTTGTTTGACTCTTCATGACATCACCTCACACACACACACACACACACACACACACACACACACACACACACACAACATTTGGAAATACAAATCATAATAATGAAATCTTACTGTTAACGCAATTAATTTAAAATGTACAATAAAGACACAAATGGAGAAATTTATCTTTTGGCGTGTTTGGCGAACCAATCAGCTAAGGGAAGAGAAACGAGCGGCCATCATTACTTTAAGAAATGAAGGGCAGTCGGTCCGGAAAATGGTGAAAACTTTGAATGTGTCCCCAAGTGCAGTCGCAAAAACCATCAAGGGCTACAACGAAACTGGCTCACATGAAAGGAAAACCCAGAGTCTCCCCTCCCCCCAGGAAGGGAAGACCAAGAGTCTCCCCTCCCCCCAGAAAAGGAAGACCAAGAGTCCCCCCTGCTGCTGAGGATAAGTTCCTCTGAATTCCCG
>CM049386.1:120000-242500 GCA_026937815.1 Etheostoma perlongum
CACCTGTTCTTCTCTTTAATTCTGTCGTGTCCTTTCCTCCTGCTGCTGTCTTTCTTTTCTTCTTCTTCTTCTTCTTCTTCTTCAGTCTGTGGTGTCGTTCTCCTCAGCGTTAAAATGAAATGAAGAGAACAATAAAAATCTGACTCTCTCACTGAGACGCCTCGCCCCAACCTGTTCTACCTGCTGGCACTCCCTCTATTCACCTCCCTCTCTCTCCCTCTGTCTCTCTCTCACTCTCTCTCTCATTCTCTCTCTCTCTCTCTCTCCCTCTCTCTCTCCCTCTCTCTCTCTCCCTCTCTCCCTCTATTCACCTCCCTCTCTCTCCCTCTGTCTTTATCTCTCTCTATCGCTCTCTCTCTCTCTCTCTCCCTCTCTCCCTCTATTCACCTCCCTCTCTCTCCCTCTGTCTTTCTCTCTCTCTATCGCCCTCTCTCTCTCTCTCTCTCTCCCTCTATTCACCTCCCTCTCTCTCTCTCCCTCTCTCTCTCTCCCCCTCTATTCACCGGTACTCTCTCTTTAGGGTCAGGTAGTCTGCCACTCGGTACTCTCTCTTTAGGGTCAGGTAGTCTGCCACTCGGTACTCTCTCTTTAGGGTCAGGTAGTCTGCCACTTTAGGGTCAGGTAGTCTGCCACTCATTCTCTCTTTAGGGTCATGTAGTCTGCCACTCGGTACTCTCTCTTTAGGGTCAGGTAGTCTGCCACTCGGTACTCTCTCTTTAGGGTCAGGTAGTCTGCCACTCATTACTCTCTCTTTAGGGTCAGGTAGTCTGCCACTCGGTACTCTCTCTTTAGGGTCAGGTAGTCTGCCACTCGGTACTCTCTCTTTAGGGTCAGGTGCATCTTGCTTTGTGCTTTTGTTTGTGTGTTCCAATCGATGATGTAGTTTTGTTTCTGTTGTGTTATAATTTGGTTGACTCTGATTGGTTGGTTCCCAGACTGGTCCTGAGGCAGAACAGGGTCAGGAAGTGGACTGAGCGTCAGGACCAGCTGAGTGAGGGGACTCTTCTCTTTGCCCAGCTCTTGGTCTTGCAGGGCTTTCTGCTGATATGAGTGGGGGTCGCTGTTTTTTAGATGGAGCCAATATTTCATTGCACGTTTTTGAATTTTGATGAATAATGGGAATTGGCCTAATTCAGCTCTGCAGGCGGTGTTGGTGGCTCTCCTGTGCACCTGTAGGATGCTCTTACAGAACTCTGAAGACGTTGCTATTCAAACAGGCGTTTAGTTAGACGTGAGGTTTTTATGGTTTCTGTTTTTATGTTTTCCATTTGTTTTAATAGTGTCTTATGCATTGTATTGTACTTTGTTGGTATTGTATTACATTTTACTGTGAAGCACTTTGTGATTTTTTATCTGTGAAAGGTGCTATACAAATAAACTTTACTTACTTACTTACTTACTTACTCTTACAGAACTCTAGGTGCAGGATTTCTACAGGGTTTTTGTCCAAGTGGGAAGAATTCTGGTAGGAAATAGGACCCCACACCTCACTACCGTAGAGGAGGACTGGCTCTAGTACACATTCTAATAATTTGAGCCAGATTCTGATTGGGATTTTAATGTAGATTTGACTTTTTATTGCATAGAACGCCCTGCGTGCTTTCTCTCTCAGCTCCATTATCGCTGGGTTAAAACTTCCAGTGGAACTTATTTTCAGTCCTAAATAATTGTAATAATGTACAGTTGTCTAATTTATGTTTCCCTAATGTGAAGCTGTATGTGTTTCCATGAGATCTGGATCTTTTCTGAAAAGTCATTGTCTTTGTCTTTTGTGTGTTTACTGTCAGGGCCCAGGTCTGACAGTACTGCTCCAGCAGGTCCAGGTCCTCTCTATCTCTCCCCCCCTCTCTCTCTCGCTCTCTCTCTCTCTCCCTTTCTCTCTCTCTCTGTGAAATAAAAACAATGAATATGAATGAAATATCTTATTATTTATATTACATGCACCCTCACACACACACACTCACACACACACACACACACTCACACACACACACACACACACACACACACACACACACACACACACACACTCACACACACACACACACACACACACACACACACACACACACACACACACACACACACACACACACACACACACACACACACACACACACACTGTTCCCCTTTCCGTTTCCGGCGGAAGCCCCTCCCTGTTAGCCGTTAGCCGTTAGCTGTGTCACCGGACGACCGGAGGAGAGTCCTCGGTACCGGAGCAGAGGCGGGAATGATCCCGGAGGAGCACGGCAGAGGCTTCACGTGACGTCACGGTGCGTTAAGACGCGTAAACGCGGAGTATCGACGTCCGTCTGCGGCTACATCGCTCCTGTATTTACCGTCCGTCTGCGGCTACATCGCTCCTGTATTTACCGGAGAAACGAGCCCGACACCGCAGCAACATCAACAGTTCGGTAACTTCTTAGTTTTATTCACTGTTAGTTACCTTTATTACACTTTTACAGGCGTTGTTAGCCTGTCAGCTTCAGTTTTACTTTAGTTTTAATGGGAAGTTGAGGCTAGTGTTAGCCTGTTAGCTTCAGTTTCCTACTAGTTTTAATGGTAAGTTGAGGCTAGTGTTAGCCTGTTAGCTTCAGTTTTAATTAGTTTTATTGGTAAGGATGGCTAGTGTTAGCCGTTTAGCTTGTTAGCTTTAGTTTTAATGTGAAGGAGCGACTACCATTATCCTGTTAGCTCTTTAGCCTGTTAGCTTGTTAGCTTGTTACTTCAGTCCAGATGATTATCGGTAATGATGATATTATTAGAGTTGTAAATATATTATTATCTATATTATATTATCTGCTGGTAAACATCAGCCAGCAGCCTAAACCTGTTAGTGTTTGTGACAAAACCTTTACTAATGTCTCAATATCTGTGTGTGTGTGTGTGTGTGTGTGTGTGTGTGTGTGTGTGGGGGTGTGGTGGTCTGTGTCTGTGTGTGTGTGTGTGTGTGTGTGTGTGTGTGTGTGTGTGTGTGTGTCTCTCTCTCTCTCTGTGTCTTTGTTAAAGAAGGATAAGAAAGGACAGAGTAGCAGCGTGCTGATCATGTTGCTTTCACACTTCTTCCTCTGATCTGATCTTCCTTAACAGACCACCATGAAATCCCTCCCTGCTCGCCCTCGCCGTTAGACAGAGAGAGAGAGAGAGAGCGTGGTCCAGGATGGGGTTCGGTCGGGACCTGAAGAACTCCCACGAGGGACTACTGAAGCTGCAGGACTGGGAGTTGAAGGTACGAGTCTGTAGCTACGTCTCTGTCCACGTGTCCATCTAATGATCTGGAGTTGGTAAAACCTCCTGAGAATAAATCTGGGGAAAGTGTGTTTCCATCCAACGGCTTTACAGCCAATAAGAACCTGGGGTGATGACATCACCATCCAACGGCTTTACAGCCAATAAGAACCTGTGGTGATGACATCACACGCTGTTTTAGGGTCAGACTGGGACATCTGATTGTTTAAAGACATTTTAAGGTGTTTCCATTCATTTACACTGAATAACACAACAGATGTCTACATCACATGATCACTATGGGACAACACCACATGATCACTACGGGACATCACATGATCAATATGGGACAACACCACATGATCAATATGGGACAACATCACATGATCAATATGGGACAGGCTACAGAGAGCTCATGTTCCAGCTGATGGAGACATATCGAGCTATAATAAGAAAACAACAACGCTATCAACACATCACTATGATGATGCAGATGCAACGTGTCTTTTATTGTCCCTCTGGCACCGCTGCACCGTTTTTTAGACGTCTCGCTGTTTGAGCGTCTTCCATTGACTCCGCAGGACGTCCCAACTGTCCCCAACCCTGTCTTCCTCTAGTTTGCCGTGCTAACTGTCTCTCTGTTGCCCTCTAGCTGCTGGAGACGGTGAAGCGGTTCATGACTCTGCGAGTGAAGAGTGATAAAGAATACGCGGCGCTGCTGCTCAGCATGACTCAGCAGACAGAGAAACAGGAAGCTGCTGATTACGTCAGCACTGTGAGCAAGGTGAGTGGACTCACCTGTCAACTCACCTGTCACCAGTCTGTCAACTGTGGTTCAGTCTCTGCTCTCTCTGTCAGTCACCTTCTCTAACTGCACTTATATTCTAGCTCTCTCCCTATCTGCTGGTATGTGTGTGTGTGTCTGTCTGTCTGAATAGACTGAAAAGTGAGTTAAAAGCTATTTTTCATGTCTCTGCATGCCTTTCAGTCACCTTCTCTAAGCACAGCCTTATTGTTGTAATAACCCCCTCAATGTCTTAATGTTATAATGTCCCACAATATGTCTTATAACGTCCCCCCATGTCTTACTGTTGTAATGTCCCTCCCCATGTCTTACTGTTGTAATGTCCCTCCCCATATGTCTTGTTATGTCCCTCCCCATGTCTTACTGTTGCTATGTCCCTCCCCATGTCTTACTGTTGAATTTGCTAAAATGCATATTAATCCCCCCCAGTCGAAAAAATGAAGCTTTGGTGCCAGGTGGTGCGGAAATCTCAAGACAAGGAGGCAGGTCATGGGCTCCAACAGGCCGGGTCATGAGGCCTTCTATGAGTCACGCTGAAACTTGCAGTCTGGAGAAGGCACCCATCAAACCTGAGCTGTTAACAGGTGCAGAAAGCTGAATTGGCTCTGGTCCTCTTCACCGATTGGCCACGCTGATCAGAGACAAGCAGCAGGTGAAGAAGAGCTACCAGAGTCTTCATCAGCAGCTGGAGAGCCACAACCACAAGGTCTGCGTAGTTTGAGTATTTTATGTTATTAATTATTTAGCGTCCAGTCGGCAGGTTAAGCATCTGTTGTTGTCCTGTTGCTAGGTAACTAGGAGTGACCTGGACAAAATGAAGGCTGTATGTGTGTGTGTGTCTGCCAGCTGAGACAGTTCGAGGCCAATAAACAGCCAAAGAGAAGTACCTGGATGTCTTAATGGCAAAGGTCGGGGGGGGAGGAATGTCTGAGTGTTGTTGCTGTACATTAGGTTAAGATCCTGGTCCCTGACACTCTTGTCCAATCACAGGCCGGGAGGCGGAGCGAGCCCGGGCTGAACTCTGGTCCTCTTCACCGCCACGCTGATCAAAGCCAGCAGGCGAGCTACCAGAGCTGCACAACCTCCACAATCAGTACGTGTTGGTATTTTATGTTATTAATTATTTGTGTGGCAGGCCCGCATCTGTTGTTGTCCTGTTGCTAGGTAACTAGGAGTGACCTGGACAAAATGAAGGCTACGTACCGCCAGCTGAGCCGCGAGGCCAATAACGCCAAAGAGAAGTACCTGGGCGCCGAATGTCATTGTTGTTGCCGATCCTGGCGCTTGCTCGACGCTCTGCAGAGGATGCAGGAGGACATGACGCTGGCCCTGTGAGTCCCGAGACGCCTGCAGGCTAGCCTACAGTCAACCCTGCACGCTAACCCACCCGCACGCTAACCCACAGTCAAACCCGCACGCTAACCCACACGCTAACCCACAGTCAAACCCGCACGCTAACCCACACGCTAACCCACAGTCAAACCCGCACGCTAACCCACAGTCAAACCCACACGCTAACCCACAGTCAAACCCACACGCTAACCCACAGTCAAACCTGCACGCTAGCCCACAGTCAAACCTAACCTAACCCACCGCTAACCCACAGGCTAACCCGCACGCTAACCCACAGTCAAACCCGCACGCTAACCCACAGTCAAACCCGCACGCTAACCCACAGTCAAACCCGCACGCTAACCCACAGTCAAACCCGCACGCTAACCCACCCACACGGTAACCCACAGGCTAACCCGCACGCTAACCCACAGGCTAACCCGCACGCTAGCCCACAGTCAAACCCGCACGCTAACCCACAGTCAAACCCGCACGCTAACCCACCCACACGCTAACCCACAGTCAAACCCGCACGCTAACCCACAGTCAAACCCGCACGCTAACCCACAGTCAAACCCGCATGCTAACCCACAGGCTAACCCACAGTCAAACCCGCACGCTAACCCACAGTCAAACTCGCACTCTAACCCACCCACAGGCTATCTCGTACTCTAACCCTACCACAGGCTAACTCGTACTCTAACCCTACCACAGGCTAACTCGCACGCTAACCCACCCACAGGCTAACTCGCACGCTAACCCACCCACAGGTTAACCCGCACGCTAACCCACCCGCATGCTAACCCACAGGCTAACGCTAACCCACCAGCACGCTAACCCACCCACAGGCTAACCCACCCGCACGCTAACCCACAGGCTAACCCGTACGCTAACCCACCCGCACGCTAACCCACCCACAGGCTAACCCGTACGCTAACCCACAGGCTAACCCACACACTAACCCACAGGCTAACCCGTACGCTAACCCACCCACAGGCTAACCCGTACGCTAACCCACCGACAGGCTAACCCGTACGCTAACCCACCCACAGGCATACCCTTACGCTAACCCACCCACAGGCATACCCTTATGCTAACCCACCCACAGGCTAACCCGTACGCTAACCCACCAGCACGCTAACCCACCCACAGGCATACCCTTATGCTAACCCACCCACAGGCTAACCCGTACGCTAACCCACAGGCTAACCCATACGCTAACCTTCCTTGGTAGGACTAGGATCCTTCCTTGGTAAGACTAGGATCCTTCTTTGGTACGACTAGGATCCTTCCTTGGTAGGACTAGGTAGGATCCTTCCTTGTAGGACTAGGTAGGATCCTTCCTTGGTAGGACTAGGTAGAATCCTTCCTTGGTAGGACTAGGATCATTCCTTGGTAGGACTAGGTAGAATCCTTCCTTGGTAGGACTAGGTAGGATCCTTCCTTGGTAGGACTAGGTAGGATCCTTCCTTGGTAGGACTAGGATCCTTCCTTGGTAGGACTAGGACCATTCCTTGGTAGGACTAGGTAGAATCCTTCCTTGGTAGGACTAGGTAGGATCCTTCCTTGGTAGGACTAGGTAGGATCCTTCCTTGGTAGGACTAGGTAGGATCCTTCCTTGGTAGGACTAGGATCCTTCCTTGGTAAGATGTTTCCTGTGTATTTTCACAGTAAGAACATCATGCAGCAGCCTGTGTGATGTGTTTCCTGTGTATTTTCACAGTAAGAGCATCCTGCAGCAGACTGTGTGATGTGTTTCCTGTGTATTTTCACAGTAAGAGCATCCTGCAGCAGCCTGTGTGATGTGTTTCCTGTGTATTTTCACAGTAAGAGCATCCTGCAGCAGCCTGTGTGATGTGTTTCCTGTGTATTTTCACAGTAAGAGCATCCTGCAGGAGTACTGTGAGATCAGCAGCCTGCTGACGGAGGAGATTGTTAAGGTTCACCAGGAGATTTCGGCGGCGGTGGAGCAGATCGACCAGCTGGCCGAGTACCAGCACTTCATCAACGCCTACAGGTCAGAAAACACCCGCTGCCTCAGACAGGTGGGTGGTTACCGTGGTAACATCGTGTGTGTCTCCTCCCCCCCCCGCAGGTCTCCGGAGACCCCCGAGGCTAACGTGGAGTTCGATGCGTCCCTATTGGACGAGACGGACAACCTGCCGGCTGACGAGATCCTCTGGAACACGCTGACGGCCGACAGCCTGCAGGCCATGTGAGCTACTACAAAATAAAAGCCTTTCCTGTCTAAGTAAAAGCCTCTGAGGTGATATAGAGCAAAGTGTTTCCTGTCAAAGTAAAAGCCTTTAAATGATTTTGGGTTTCCAGGTTGTCGTCGGCGACGGAGGAGCTATCGCTGACTCAACAGAATTTGAGGACAAAGGAGGCGCTCGCAGATGACCTGGACGCTAAAATACAGACGAGTCAGCAGACCGCCGAGAGGAAGAGCGAGTGAGACAGTCACTCTACACACACACATATACTGTGTACACACATATACACACACACATATATATATATATATATATATATATATCTCTCTCTCCCCTGACTATGTGGGTGTCTCTCTCTCTCTCTCCTATGTGGGTCTCTCTTTCTCTCTCTCTCTCTCTCTCCTGTCCATGTGGGTCTCTCTCTCTCTCTCTCCTGTCCATGTGTGTGTGTCTCTCTTTCTCTCTCTCTCTCTCTCTCCTGTCCATGTGTGTGTGTCTCTCTCTCTCTCTCTCTCTCCCTCCCTCCTGTCCATGTGGGTCTCTCTCTCTCTCTCTCTCCCCTCCCCCTCTCTCGCTCTCCTGACTATGTGGGTGTCTCTCGCCCCCAGCTGTGTCCTACTGCTCAGTCAGAAACTGTCTCTGCTGGAGCTTCATCACGCCGTCCAATCACTGCGCGGCTCTGAGGCGCGCCTGGCGTCCCAGAAGGCCTTGCTGGATGCCAAGATGGCGGCGGCCGCCTCCTCCCCGCCCCCGCCGCCAACCCCCGGCGCTGCCGTACGAAGACGACGCCCGCTCCGTCGGCTCCACCGTGAGTGTTACCGTACGCACACACTGCAACTACAAACCTTTAGAAGCTTTATAACATTTATAATATTTAGAACCTTTTTAACATTTATAACATTTATGACATTTAGAACATTTAGAACCTTTAGGACATTTAGAACCTTTAGGACATTTAGAACCTTTAGGACATTTAGAACCTTTAGGACATTTAGAACCTTTAGACATTTATAACATTAAGAACCTTTAGGACATTTAGAACCTTTAGAACATTTAGAACCTTTAGACATTTAGAACATTTATAATGACAGAAGTTGTGTTGTTAATTGGTCGCAGCGGAGTCTGTTAGCAGTTACCTCGCTTGTTAGCCGTAGCGGCGTGCAGGCAGAGCGAGCAGCCGCCAGACTAACCTAGTGATCCGTGCAGGAGACCATGTGACCGGCAGCTAACGCTAACTGGAGACCATGTGACCGGCAGCTAACGCTAACTGGAGACCATGTCACCGGCAGCTAACGCTAACTGGAGACCATGTGACCTGCAGCTAACGCTAACAGGAGGCAATGTGACCGCCAGCTAACGCTAACAGGAGACAATGTGACCGGCAGCTAATGCTAACTGGAGACCATGTGACTGGCAGCTAACGCTAACTGGAGACCATGTGACCGGCAGCTAACGCTAACTGGAGACCATGTGACCGGCAGCTAACGCTAACTGGAGACCATGTGACCGGCAGCTAACGCTAACAGGAGACCATGTGACCGGCAGCTAATGCTAACTGGAGACCATGTGACCGGTAGCTAACGCTAACTGGAGACCATGTGACCGGCAGCTATCGCTAACTGGAGACCATGTGACCGGCAGCTAACGCTAACAGGAGACCATGTGACCGGCAGCTAACGCTAACAGGAGACCAAATGACCGCCAGCTAACGCTAACAGGAGACCATGTGACCGCCAGCTAACGCTAACAGGAGACCAAATGACCGCCACCATGACCATGTGACCGGCAGCTAACGCTAACTGGAGACCATGTGACCGGAGACTAACAGGACAATGTGACCGGCAGCTAACGCTAACAGGAGACCATGTGACTGGCAGCCAGCTAACTGGAGAACCATGTGACCGGCAGCTAACGCTAACTGGAGACCATGTGACCGGCAGCTAACGCTAACTGGAGACCATGTGACCGGCAGCTAACGCTAACAGGAGACCATGTGACCGGCAGCTAACGCTAACTGGAGACCATGTGACCGGCAGCTAACGCTAACTGGAGACCATGTGACCGGCAGCTATCGCTAACTGGAGACCATGTGACCGGCAGCTAACGCTAACTGGAGACCATGTGACCGGCAGCTAACGCTAACTGGAGACCATGTGACCGGCAGCTAACGCTAACTGGAGACCATGTGACCGGCAGCTAACGCTAACTGGGGACCATGTGACCTGCAGCTAACGCTAACTGGAGACCATGTGACCGGTAGCTAATGCTAACTGGTCCCTATGTACAAACAATGTTATATTATAAACGATAGGTAACCTAGCAACGGCGATTATGAGCTTGTCCTGAGAATGAACGTGTTGGTAGGAACATTACATACATTACATCGTATGTTTCTCCGGGATCAGCCAGCGCGAAGACGTCTTTATTCCGGAACGCCCGAAAACGCCCCAAAACGGCCAGAATTCCCCAAAACGCGGCGCGGACAGATCTGCCTCCCTGCAGCTGGGAGGAGCTTCCAGTGAAAACGACTTCCTGTAGCCTAGACGCTGTAGTCGGTGGCGGTGTGAGCGTCGGTTATTACTGTTATATTACTAGTATCCCTTTCAAAATAAAGGCATTGTTTTAGTTATTGATTCATTCATCTGTGGACTGAAGGAAGCCCTTTCAAAATAAAGGCATTGTTTTAAATATTGATTCATTCATCTGTGGGCTGAAGGAAGCCCTTTCAAAATAAAGGCATTGTTTTGTCTGTCTGTCTGTCTTCAGGATAAAACCAAGGACAGGAGTTCCCGGTTCGACACCCTGCGTCATCTGGCCGTAATGATCCGGTCTCCTAAATCCATGTTGGGCCCCTCCACCTCGGTGAGACTCACCTGCCTGTCTCCCCGCTGTCTCACCTGCCTGTCTCCCCTCTCACCTGTCTGTCTCCTTTTTTGCCTGCCTGTCTCCCCTCTTACCTGTCTGTCTCCCCTTTCACCTGCCTGTCTCCCTCCTGTCTCACCTGTGCAGCAGTTCTTTGATGTGATCCCCACGTCGGAGCGCCCCCTGGCGGACCAGGAGTGGTACCACGGCGCCATCCCCCGTACCGAGGCCCAGGAGTTGCTACGGCAACAGGGAGAGTTCCTGGTGAGGGAGAGCCACGGCAAACCGGGCGAATATGTCCTCTCGGTGTTCTCAGACGAGCAGAGGAGACACTTCATCATCCAGTACGCTGATGTAAGACACACACACACACAGACACACACACACACAGAGAGACACACACACGGAGACAGACACACACACACGGAGACAGACACACACAGACACACACACGGAGACAGACACACACACACAGACACACAAGGAGACAGACACACGTAGAGAAAGACACACACACAGACACACACACACAGAGACATACACACACACACACACAGAGACATACAGACACACGCAGAGCCTCCCGTGACAGTGTGGTAACCATGGAGACGTGTGTGTGTGCAGAACCAGTACCGGTTTGAGGGGACCGGGTTCTCCAGCATCCCTCAGCTCATCGAGCATCATTACTCCACCAAGCAGGTCATCACCAAGAAGTCTGGAGTGGTGCTGCTCAACCCCGTCGCCAAGGTAACTGCTGCTCAGCCGGTCGCCAAGGCAACCAACAGACCATGACCCCCTGCCACACATAGACCATGACTCCCTGTCACGCACTCTCCCCCCCCACGTATTAATTACTATTAACAAATCTCGTCTTTATCTCCATTTCCACCAGCTGAGATGACGTTTATGTTCAGGGGATTGGTCTCTACCAGCGCACAGTTAAACATGGACGTGGGGTTCGTTAATTAATAATGAAGCAACATGAGGTTATAATTCATGTTAATAATCTCTATGGAAACAACATGAGGTCATAATTCATGTTAATAATCTCTATGGAAACAACATGAGGTCATAATTCATGTTAATAATCTCTATGGAAACAACATGACGTCATAATTCATGTTAATAATCTCTATGGAAACAACATGACGTCATAATTCATGTTAATAATCTCTATGGAAACAACATGACGTCATAATTCATGTTAATAATCTCTATGGAAACAACATGAGGTCACATCCAGAGTAATGTTCTGATGTTCCGCTGGTTTCAGGTTGAGAACACTTGGACCACTTTACTTCTTGTAAGAATTTGAAGCGGGTCAGTTAGACCCGAAGACCATCCGAGGGTTAAAAGAACTTAAAAAGGTCAAAGTGACAAATGTAAAAAAAAAAAAAAAAAAAAAAAAAAATTAAAAAGATTTGAAGAAAACCACAAAAGTTTTAAGAGGCTCAGAAAAAAGTCAACGAAAAAGTGACAAAATCATCTGGAAGACGACAATGACGATGATAAAAGGTTTTAACTTTAAATTTAGACAAAAATAACATTTTGGCGAGAAGACAAGACGAGGGTTACTGTGTGTGTGTGTGTGTGTGTGTGTGTAACTTCCCGTGTGAGACGTGATGATGTCACTGTGTGTGTGACGTGATGTCACTCTGTGTGTGTGTGACGTGATGTCATTCTGTGTGTGTGTGACATGATGTCACTGTGTGTGTGTGTGTGTGACGTGATGATGTCACTCTGTGTGACATGATGTCACTCTGTGTGTGTGTGACATGATGTCACTCTCTGTGTGTGTGACATGATGATGTCACTCTGTGTGTGACGTGATGATGTCACTCTGTGTGTGATGTGATGTCACTCTGTGTGTGTGTGACGTGATGTCATTCTGTGTGTGTGTGACGTGATGATGTCACTGTGTGTGTGTGTGATGTGATGATGTCACTCTGTGTGTCTGCAGGATAAGAAATGGATCCTGAACCATGAGGACGTGGCGCTGGGGGAGCTGCTGGGAAAGGTGACCTCACTTCCTGTTTCCTGTTGTCAGACCTGTCCATTTATACAGCACTCTCACCGTGTCTACTCCATGTCCCATCATGCCCCAGGGTAACTTTGGCGAGGTGTTCAAAGGAACGCTGCAGCGCGACAAGATGGCCGTCGCCGTCAAAACGTGTAAAGAAGATTTACCTCCGGAGCTGAAGATCAGGTTCCTGTCTGAGGCCAGGTAAGCCCCCCCCAGTAGTCCTGAATATTCCCATTGACTTCCTTCAAATATTCCCGAATATTCCCATTTACTTCCTTCAAATATTCCCGAATATTCCCATTGACTTCCTTTAAATATTCCCATTGACTTCCTTTAAAATTATTGACTTCCTTCAAATATTCCGAATATTGATTGACATCCTTCACATATTCCCATTGATTTCCTTTAAATATTCCCATTGACTTCCTTCAAATATTCCCAAATATTCCCATTGACTTCCTTTAAATATTCCCATTGACTTCCTTTAAATATTCCCATTGACTTCCTTCAAATATTCCCGAATATTCCCATTTACTTCCTTCAAATATTCCTGAATATTCCCATTGACTTCCTTTAAATATTCCCATTGACTTCCTTTAAATATTCCCATTGACTTCCTTCAAATATTCCCGAATATTCCCATTGACATCCTTCACATATTCCCATTGATTTCCTTTAAATATTCCCATTGACTTCCTTCAAATATTCCCAAATATTCCCATTGACTTCCTTTAAATATTCCCATTGACTTCCTTTAAATATTCCCATTGACTTCCTTCAAATATTCACAAATATTTCCATTGACTTCCTTTAAATATTCCTTCTTTTTTATTATTATTTTTTTTTTATTATCATTTATTAGCCTGTGTGTGATTGGCCCGTGTCTGACGCTGCTTGTGTGTGATTGGCCGGTGTCTGACGCTGCCTGTGTGTGATTGGCCGGTGTCTGACGCTGCCTTTGTGTGATTGGCTGGTGTCTGACGCTGCCTTTGTGTGATTGGCCGGTGTCTGACGCTGCCTGTGTGTGATTGGCCGGTGTCTGACGCTGCCTTTGTGTGATTGGCTGGTGTCTGACGCTGCCTTTGTGTGATTGGCCCGTGTCTGACGCTGCCTGTGTGTGATTGGCTGCAGGATCCTGAAGCAGTACGACCATCCGAACATCGTG
This sequence comes from Etheostoma perlongum, assembly GCA_026937815.1. Classification (NCBI taxonomy): domain Eukaryota; kingdom Metazoa; phylum Chordata; class Actinopteri; order Perciformes; family Percidae; genus Etheostoma; species Etheostoma perlongum. The sequence goes on from CM049386.1 coordinate 133,629, forward strand.
AAGCTGATCGGAGTTTGTACGCAGAGACAGCCGATCTACATCGTCATGGAGCTGGTTCCTGGTGGGTGGAGCTTATGTTGTCTACTGCTCTCTGATTGGTTTGTTTGTAACGTGTGTGTGTGTGTGTCTCTCTTTGTGTGTGTGTGTGTGTGTGTGTGTGTGTGTGTGTGTGTGTGTGTGTGTGTGTGTGTGTGTGTGTGTGTAGGAGGAGACTTCCTGTCCTTCCTCAGGAAGAAGAAGGATGAGTTGAAGACCAAACAGCTGATCAGATTCTCCGTGGACGCCGCCGCCGGCATGGCCTACCTGGAGAGTAAGAACTGCATCCACAGGTGAGACTCTGACCTGTCTGTCTGCCTGTCTGACCTGTCCGTCTGTCTGACCTGTCTACCTGTCTGTCTCTCAGGGACCTGGCAGCCAGGAACTGTCTGGTGGGAGACGGCAGCGTGTTGAAGATCAGTGATTTTGGGATGAGTCGCCAGGAGGACGACGGCATTTATTCTTCTTCTGGCCTCAAGCAGATCCCCATCAAATGGACCGCACCGGAGGCGCTCAACTATGGTAATTACGGTAATCTGATTAGCTCACGCTCCGGAGACGCTCAACTACGGTAATTACGGTAATCTGAACACAACTGCCTCTCTGCCCTGTGATTGGCTGCTGACGTGTGGCTGCCCTTTGATATGCTGCTGTGTGTCTGCCCTGTGATTGGCTGCTGACGGCTCTCTGCCCTGTGATTGGTTGCTGCAGGGCGCTACAGCTCTGACAGTGACGTGTGGAGCTATGGGATTCTGCTGTGGGAGACCTTCAGCCTGGGGGTGTGTCCTTACCCGGGGATGACCAATCAGCAGGCCCGGGAGCAGGTGGAGAAAGGTAGGGCCTCATTCATTAAGGGGGGGCTCATTTCAGTGTGACTGACTGTGTCTCCCGCTGGTTGCTAGGTTACCGGATGTCTTGTCCCCAGCGTTGCCCTGACGACGTGTACAAGGTGATGCTGCGCTGCTGGCAGTACAACCCAGAGGACCGGCCCAAGTTCTCAGAGCTGCAGAGAGACCTGGGGGGGGGCCGGAGGAAGTGACACTATGGGCGTTGGGGGGGGTTGATGGGGGGGGGGTTGATGACACTATCACAGCGTTGGCGGGGGGGGGGGTTGATGACACTATCACAGCGTTGGGGGGGGGTCAATGGCGTGGGGGGGGGGGGGAGGGGGGGTCGATGACACTATCACAGCGTTGGCGGGGGGGGGGGTCGATGACACTATCACAGCGTTTGGGGGGTCAATGACACTATCACAGCGTTGGCGGGGGGGGGGGCGTCGATGATGACACTATCTCAGCGTGGGGGGGGGTTGATGACACTATCACAGCGTTGGCGGGGGGGGTTGATGACACTATCACAGCGTTGGCGTGGGGGGTTGATGACACTATCACAGATGACACTATCACAGCGTTGGCGTGGGGGGGTTGATGACACTATCACAGCGTTGGCGTGGGGGGGGTCGATGACACTATCACAGCGGTTGGGGGGGGTTGATGACACTATCACAGCGGTGTTGGGGGGGGTACCCGATGACACTATCACAGCGTGGGGGGTTGATGACACTATCACAGCGTTGGCGTGGGGGGTTGATGACACTATCACAGACCCGTTGGCGTGGGGGGGTCGATGACACTATAAACAGCGTGGGGGGGGGGTTGATGACACTATCACAGCGTTGGCGTGGGGGGGGTCGATGACACTATCACAGCGAATAGGGGGGAGAGCATGGCTGCTGAAAACTACAGTCTGAATCATGTTGGTTTTTATGGAGACCCAACTACTGTAACCATGACAACAACCCCGGGATTTTATTTAAAAGATTTCAGAATTTTATCATTTTGTTTTTATTATTTTTAAAGTTAAAATATTGTCAGCACTTCCTGTTTGTTTCCTGGTTGCCATGGGAATATTAAAAATATCCTGTATGAATATTAAAAAAGTTTAATATAAATATGGCCCTGTATGAATATTAAAGACACCCTGTATGGGCGGGGCCTAGGTACCGCCTTCTTCCTGTGTGGGTGGGGCCTAGATACAGTCTGCTTCCTGTGTGGGCGGGGCCTATGTAACCACCTTCTTCCTGTGTGGGTGGGGCCTATATGTCACCTTCTTCCTGTAAATAGTGTTTTTACTAATTGTCTTTTATATTGTTTATAAATCTCATTAAAATAAAACGTATGAAGCTTAATGCGTCATGTTTTATTTATTATTAATCTGACGTGTGTGTGAGTGATGTCACGTCATTAAAAGACCGTATGAATATTGAAATGAAATTAAAGAGACCGATGTGTGACATCATTAAATCTCTCCTGATTGGTTGAATATTCAAAGACCCTGAATACCTGGTATGGACTGCTGTGATATTAAGTCCCAGAGACCCGGTGATTGGCTGAACTATTAAAGACCCAGAATACACCTATGAATATTAAAAAACCCGTGGAATATTAAAGAGTTTCAACATGTTTAATAAATTTTAAAACTGCAGAGCCCTGTGACAAATATTAAAGAGCCTCCCTTGTATGAATATTAAAGAGACGTTAGGAATATTAAAGAGCCCTGTATGAATATGAATAAAGAGACCCGTGGGAATATTAAAAGACCTGTATGAATATTAAAAGACCGTATGAATATTAAAAGAGTTTGTGTTTCAACATGAGTTTAAAGAAGCCATATGAATTTAAAACTGCATACTAAAAGAAAAGAGATGGAATATTGAAAAGACCCCGCCCACTATGGCTCCAGACTCCGCCTCCTCTCGCTGCCGCTTCCTGGCCTGGAAACACAATTGTTAGGAATATTAAAGAGACCCTGTATGAATATTAAAGAGACCTGTATGAATATTAAAGAGACCTGTATGAATATTAAAGAGACCTGTATGAATATTAAAGAGCCCTGTATGAATATTAAAGAGCCCTGTATGAATATTAAAGAGACCCGTGGGAATATTAAAGAGAGCTGTATGAATATTGAAGAGACCCATATGAATATTAAAGAGACCGTATGAATATTAAAGAGACCCCTGGGTATTGAGCTGTATGAATATTAAAAGAGACCCATAGGAATATTAAAGAGACCTGTATGAATATTAAAGAGACCCGTGGGAATATTAAAGAGACCCGTATGAATATTAAGACCCGTGGGAATATTAAAGAGACCTGTATGAATATTAAAGAGACCTGTACAAATATTAAAGAGCCCTGTATGAATATTAAAGAGACCCGTGGGAATATTAAAGAGACCTGTATGAATATTAAAAGAGACCGTAGGAATATTAAAGAGCCCTGTATGAATATTAAAGAGACCGTGGGAATATTAAAGAGCCCTGTATGAATATTAAAAAGTACGAATATTAAAGAGCCCTGTATGAATATTAAAGAGACCTATATGAATATTAAAGAGACCTGTATGAATATTAAAGAGCCCTGTATGAATATTAAAGAGACCCGTGGGAATATTAAAGAGACCTGTATGAATATTAAAGAGACCCGTATGTTTTAAATGATTAAAAGTTTTAAAACTGCAGATGAATATTAAAAGAGCCCGTATGAATATTGGAGCTTGTGGGAATATTAAAGAGATCCTGTATGAATATTAAAGACATGTATGAATATTAAAGAGACATGTACATGAATATTAAAGAGCCCTGTATGAATATTAAAGAGACCCGTGGGAATATTAAAAGAACCTGTATGAATATTAAAGAGACCTGTATGAATATTAAAGATACCTGGGAATATTAAAAGAGCCCTGTATGAATATTAAAGAGAGCCTGTGGGAATATTAAAGAGACCGTATGAATATTAAAGAGACCTGTATGAATATTAAAGTAAAAGACATGTACGTGGGAATATTAAAGAGACCTGTATGAATATTAAAAGAGCCGTGGGAATATTAAAGAGACCGTATGAATATTAAAGAAGACCTGTATGAATATTAAAGAGACCTGTATGAATATTAAAAAAGAGACCTGTATGAATATTAAAGAGCCCTGTATGAATATTAAAGAGACCCTGTGGGAATATTAAAAGAGACCTGTATGAATATTAAAGAGACCTGTGGGAATATTAAAGAGACCCGTGGGAATATTAAAAGACCTGTATGAATATTAAAGAGACGTGACAGATGAGACCTGTATGAAATTAAAGAGACCCTGTATCAAATATTAAAAAGTGGGAATTTAAAACTGCACCCTGTATGAATATTAAAAAAGATATTAAAAGCCCTGTATGAATATTAAAGAGACCCTGGCCTGGAAAACAATTGTTAGGAATATTAAAGAGACCCATGGGAATATTAAAGAGACCTGTATGAATATTAAAAGACCTGTATGAATATTAAAGAGACCTGTATGAATATTAAAGAGACCTGTGGGAATATTAAAGAGACCTGTATGAATATTAAAGAGAGCCGTGGGAATATTAAAGAGACCTGTATGAATATTAAAAGACCTGTGGGAATATTAAAAGAGACCCTGTGGGAATATTAAAAGACCTGTATGAATATTAAAGAGACCTGTGGGAATATTAAAAAGAGACCTGTATGAATATTGAATGGGAATATTAAAGAGACCTGTATGAATATTAAAAAGAGACCCGTGGGAATATTAAAAGAGACCTGTATGAATATTAAAGAGACCTGTATGAATATTAAAGAGACCCTGTATGAATATTAAAGAGACCCTGTATGAATATTAAAGAGACCTGTATGAATATTAAAGAGACCCTGTGGGAATATTAAAAGAGCCCTGTATGAATATTAAAGAGACCCGTGGGAATATTAAAGAGACCTATGAATATTAAAAAGACCTGTATGAATATTAAAGAGCCCTGTATGAATATTAAAGAGACCCGTGGGAATATTAAAGAGACCTGTATGAATATTAAAAGACCCGTGTGACAGAGTTTGTGAATATTAAACATGAGTTAAATAAATTTTAAAACTGCAGACTTAAACAGCGTGGGAATATTAAAGAGCTTGTAGAATATTCACTGTATGAATATGAAGAGACCCGAATGCCGACCTGGCCTGGAAAGACATGTGGGAATATTAAAGAGACATGTACAAATATTAAAGAGCCCAGTATGAATATTAAAGAGACCCGTGGGAATATTAAAGAGAGCCGTATGAATATTAAAGAGACCTGTATGAATATTAGATACCTGTACAAATATTAAAGAGCCCTGTATGAATATTAAAGAGCCGTGGGAATATTAAAGAGAGCCGTATGAATATTAAAGAGACCTGTATGAATATTAAAGAAACATGTACAAATATTAAAGAGCCCAGTATGAATATTAAAGTATGAATATTAAAGAGACCCGTATGAATATTAAAGAGACCTGTATGAATATTAAAGAGACCTGTGGGAATATTAAAGAGACCTGTATGAATATTAAAGAGACCTGTATGACTATTAAAGAGAGCCGTGGGAATATTAAAGAGACCTATATGAATATTAAAGAGACCTGTGGGAATATTAAAGAGACCTGAGAATATTAAAGAGACCTATATGAATATTAAAGAGACCCGTGGGAATATTAAAGAGACCCGTATGAATATTAAAGAGACCCATGGGAATATTAAGACCTGTATGAATATTAAAGAATATTAGAATATTAAAAAAGACCTGTATGAATATTAAAGAGACCCGTGGGAATATTAAAGAGACCCATATGAATATTAAAGAGACCCGTGGGAATATTAAAGAGACCCGTGGGAATATTAAAGAGACCTGTATGAATATTAAAGAGACCTGTGGGAATATTAAAGAGACCTGTATGAATATTAAAGAGACCTGTGGGAATATTAAAGAGACCTGTATGAATATTAAAGAGACCTATATGAATATTAAAGAGACCTGTATGAATATTAAAGATGATGAATATTAAAGAGACCCATATGAATATTAAAGAGACCTGTATGAATATTAAAGCCCTGTATGAATATTAAAGAGACCGTGGGAATATTAAAGAGACCTGTATGAATATTAAAGAGACCTGTATGAATATTAAAGAGACCCTGTATGAATATTAAAGTGACCCTATATGAATATTAAAAGAGACCTGGGGAATATTAAAGAGACCCGTGGGAATATTAAAGAGACCTGTATGAATATTAAAGAGACCCGTGGGAATATTAAAGAGACCCGTATGAATATTAAAGAGAGCCGTGGGAATATGAAAGAGACCCGTGGGAATATTAAAGAGACCTGTATGAATATTAAAGAGACCTGTATGAATATTAAAGAGACCTGTGGGAATATTAAAGAGACCTGTATGAATATTAAAGAGACCTGTATGGAATGGAAAACAGACCTGTGGGAATATTAAAGAGAGACCTGTATGAATATTAAAAGAGACCTGTATGAATATTAAAAGAGACCTGTGGGAATATTAAAAGAGACCTGATGAATATTAAAGAGACCTGTATGAATATTAAAGAGACCCGTATGAATATTAAAGAGACCTGTATGAATATTAAAGAGACCCGTGGGAATATTAAAGAGACCTGTATGAATATTAAAGACCTGTACGAATATTAAAGAGCCCTGTATGAATATTAAAGAGACCTGTATGAATATTAAAAGAGAGACCGTATGAATATTAAAGAGACCTGTATGAATATTAAAGAGACCCGTGGGAATATTAAAGAGACCTGTATGAATATTAAAGAGACCTGTATGAATATTAAAGAGCCCTGTATGAATATTAAAGAGACCCGTGGGAATATTAAAGAGACCTGTATGAATATTAAACCTGTATGAATATTAAAGAGCCCTGTATGAATATTAATTAAAGAGACCTGTATGTATGAATATTAAAGAGCTGTATGAATATTAAAGAGAGCCCTGTATGAATATTAAAGAGACCTGTATGAATATTAAAAGACCTGTGGGAATATTAAAAGACCTGTATGAATATTAAAGAGACCCTGTATGGGAATATTAAAGAGCCCTGTATGAATATTAAAGAGACCTGTAGGAATATTAAAGAGCCCTGTATGAATATTAAAGAGACCTGTATGAATATTAAAGAGACCTGTATGAATATTAATTAGACCTATTATGAATATTAAAAGAGACCTGGGAATATTAAAGAGAGCCCTGTATGAATATTAAAGAGACCTATGGGAATATTAAAGAGACCTGTATGAATATTAAAGAGCCCTGTATGATTAAAGCGTTTGGGAATATTAAATGACCTGTATGAATTTAATAAAGTTTTAAAACTGCAGAACTCCCGAACAGACCGTGGGCATATTAAAGAGCGTGGCCGGTTTGGGGTGGGGCTTGTAGCCGACCTGTTGATATTAAAGCGCCGCCCCTTGCCCCGCCGTATTAAAGAGAGGATTAAAGAGGGAACGCTGAGGCCCCGCCGAATATTAAAGCGTCAACGCTGATGACGGAAGCCCCACCAACTACGGCTCCAGATTCCGCCTCCTCTCGCTGCCGCTTCCTGGCCTGGAAACACAATTGTTAGGAATATTAAAGAGAGCTGTATGAATAGTTAAAGAGACCTGTGGGAATATTAAAGAGAGCCGTATGAATATTAAAGAGACCTGTATGAATATTAAAGAGACCTGTGGGAAAATTAAAGAGACCCGTGAGAATATTAAAGAGACCTATATGAATATTAAAGAGACCTTTGAGAATATTAAAGAGCCCTGTATGAATATTAAAGAGACCCTAGGAATATTAAAGAGACCTGTATGAATATTAAAGAGACCTGTGGGAATATTAAAGAGCCCTGTATGAATATTAAAGAGACCTGTATGAATATTAAAGAGACCTGTATGAATATTAAAGAGCCCTGTATGAATATTGAAAGAGCCCTGTATGAATATTAAAGAGAACTGTGGGAATATTAAAGAGACCTGTATGAATATTAAAGAGACCTGTGGGAATATTAAAGAGACCTGTATGAATATTAAAGAGACCTGTGGGAATATTAAAGAGACCTGTATGAATATTAAAGAGACCTGTGGGAATATTAAAGAGACCCGTGGGAATATTAAAGAGACCTATATGAATATTAAAGAGACCTGTATGAATATTAAAGAGACCTGTATGAATATTAAAGAGACCCATATGAATATTAAAGAGACCCTATGAATATTAAAGAGACCTGTGGGAATATTAAAGAGACCTGTATGAATATTAAAGAGACCTGTATGAATATTAAAGAGCCCTGTATGAATATTAAAGAGCCCTGTATGAATATTAAAGAGACCTGTATGAATATTAAAGAGACCTGTATGAATATTAAAGAGACCTGTGGGAATATTAAAGAGACCTGTATGAATATTAAAGAGACCTGTGGGAATATTAAAGAGACCTGTATGAATATTAAAAAATGAATAAGAGACCATGTGGGAATATTAAAGAGACTGTATGAATATTGTATGAATATTAAAAAGAGAATATTAAAGAGACCCTGGGGTGGGGGGAATATTAAAGAGACCTGTATGAATATTAAAGAGCCCCGTGGGAATATTAAAGAGACCTGTATGAATATTAAAGAGACCAGTATGAATATTAAAGAGCCTAAAGTGTATGAATATTAAAGAGACCTGTATGAATATTAAAGAGACCTATGAATATTAAAGTGGAAAATTAAAGAGACCCATATGAATATTAAAGAGACCCTGTATGAATATTAAAGAGACCTGTATGAATATTAAAGAGACCTGTATGAATATTAAAGAGACCTGTATGAATATTAAAGAGCCCTGTATGAATATTAAAGAGACCGTGGGAATATTAAAGAGAGCCATATGAATATTAAAGAGACCTATATGAATATTAAAGAGACCCCCCGTGGGAATATTAAAGAGAGCTGTATGAATATTAAAGAGACCCGTGGGAAAATTAAAGAGACCCATATGAATATTAAAGAGACCCCTATGAATATTAAAGAGACCCGTGGGAATATTAAAGAGACCTGTATGAATATTAAAGAGCCCTGTATGAATATTAAAGAGCCGTGGGAATATTAAAGAGAGCCATATGAATATTAAAGAGACCTATATGAATATTAAAGAGAGCCATTATGAATATTAAAGAGACCTGTATGAATATTAAAGAGACCTGTATGAATATTAAAGAGACCCGTGGGAATATTAAAGAGACCTGTATGAATATTAAAGAGACCTGTATGAATATTAAAGAGCCCTGTATGAATATTAAAGAGACCATATGGGAATATTAAAGAGACCTATATGAATATTAAAGAGACCTGTAGGAATATTAAAGAGCCCTGTATGAATATTAAAGAGACCCATGGGAATATTAAAGAGACCTGTATGAATATTAAAGAGACCTGTGGGAATATTAAACAGACCTGTATGAATATTAAAAGAGCCCTGTATGAATATTAAAGAGACCTGTATGAATATGAAAGAGACCTGTATATGAATATTAAAGAGCCCTGTATGAATATTAAAAGAGAACCCTGTGGGAATATTAAAGAGACCTGTATGTAAATGAATATTAAAGAGACCTGTATGAATATTAAAGAGACCTGTGGGAATATTAAAGAGACCTGTATGAATATTAAAGAGACCTGTGGGAATATTAAAGAGCCCTGTGGGAATATTAAAAGAGAACCCTATATGAATATTAAAGAGACCTGTGGGAATATTAAAGAGACCTGTATGAATATTATTAAAAAACCCTGTATGAATATTAAAGAGACCCGTGGGAATATTAAAGAGACCTGTATGAATATTAAAGAGACCCTGTATGAATATTAAAGAGACCTGTATGAATATTAAAGAGACCTGAATATTAAAATATGAAATTAAAGAGACCTGTGGGAATATTAAAGAGACCCATATGAATATTAAAGAGACCCTGTATGAATATTAAAGAGACTGTGGGAATATTAAAGAGACCTGTATGAATATTAAAAGACCTGTATGAATATTAAAGAGACCCCCCCCGCAGGGGGAATATTAAGAGAGCTGTATGAATATTAAAGAGACCTGTATGAATATTAAAGAGACCTGTGGGAATATTAAAGAGACCTGTATGAATATTAAAGAGACCCTGTGGGAATATTAAAGAGACCTGTATGAATATTAAAGAGACCTGTATGAATATTAAAGAGACCTGTATGAATATTAAATTAAAGAGCCGTGGGAATATTAAAGAGAGCTGTATGAATATTAAAGAGACCTGTATGAATATTAAAGAGACCCGTGGGAATATTAAAGAGCCCTGTATGAATATTATTACCTGTGGGAATATTAAAGAGACCGTATGAATATGAATATTAAAGAGACCTGAATATGAATATGGAATATTAAAGAGAGCCCTGTATGAATATTAGATACCTGTATGAATATTAAAGAGCCCTGTATGAATATTAAAGAGACCCATGGGAATATTAAAGAGCCCCTGTATGAATATTAAAGAGACCTGTGGGAATATTAAAGAGACCTGTATGAATATTAAAAGAGCCCTGTATGAATATTAAAGAGACCCGTGGGAATATTAAAGACCCTGTAGAATAGACCTGTATGAATATTAAAAGAGACCCATGGGAACATTAAACAGACCTGTATGAATATTAAAGAGACCTGTATGAATATTAAAGAGAGGCCCTGTATGAATATTAAAAGCAGACCTGTATGAATATTAAAGAGAGCTGTATGAATATTAAAGAGACCTGAATATTAAAGAGATATGAATATTAAAGACCCTGTATGAATATTAAAGAGACCTATATGGGAATATTAAAGAGACCTGTATGAATATTAAAGAGCCCTGTATGAATATTATGGGAATATTAAAGAGCCCTGTATGAATATTAAAGAGACCCTAGGAATATTAAAGAGGGAATATTAAAGAGACCTGTATGAATATTAAAGAGACCTGTATGAATATTAAAGAGACCTGTATGAATATTAAAGAGACCCGTGGGAATATTAAAGAGACCTGTATGAATATTAAAGAGCCCTGTATGAATATTAAAGAGACCCTGGGAATATTAAAAAGAATATTAAAGAGACCTGGGAATATTGATGAATATTAAAGAGACCCGTATGAATATTAAAGAGACCTGTGGGAATATTAAAAGCCCTGTATGAATATTAAAAGACCCGTGGGAATATTAAAGAGCCCTGTATGAATATTAAAGAGACCTGTAAAGGGAATATTAAAGAGACCTGTATGAATATTAAAGAGACCTGTATGAATATTAAAAGACCTGTATGAATATTAAAGAGACCTGTATGAATATTAAAGAGACCTGTATGAATATTGAGACCTGTGGGAATATTAAAGAGACCTGTATGAATATTAAAGGACCTGTGTGGGTGGGAATATTAAAGACCTGTAGCTGTATGAAGCGTGGCCGGTTTGGGGTGGGAGACCTGTATGAATATTAAAGATGACCTGATGGCGTCAACGCTGATTAAAGCCCCACCAAGACGGCTGATTCCGCCTGCTGCCGCTTCCTGGCCTGGAAACACAACCGTTAGGAATATTAAAGAGAGCTGTATGAATGTTAAAGAGACCTGAGGGAATATTAAAGAGAGCTGTATGAATATTAAAGAGACCTGTATGAATATTAAAGAGACCTGTGGGAAAATTAAAGAGACCCGTGAGAATATTAAAGAGACCTATATGAATATTAAAAACCTTTGAGACCCTGTATGAATATTAAAGAGACCCTAGGAATATTAAAGAGACCTGTATGAATATTAAAGAGACCTGTATGAATATTAAAGAGACCTGTATGAATATAAAGAGCCCTGTATGAATATTAAAGAGCCCTGTATGAATATTAAAGAGCCCTGTATGAATATTAAAGAGACCTGTATGAATATTGAAGAGACCTGTACGAATATTAAAGAGCCCTGTATGAATATTAAAGAGACCCGTGGGAATATTAAAGAGACCTGAATGAATATTAAAGCGCGTGACAGCGTTTGTGTTTCAACATGAGTTTAATAAAGTTTTAAAACTGCAGACTGCCGAACAGCGTGGGCAGCGTGGCCGGTTTGGGGTGGGGCTTGTAGCCGATTCGCTCGTTGATAAGCTCCGCCCTCGCCGCCGCCGTAGAGGACGAAGCGGAGGCCCCGCCCCCGATGACGTCAACGCTGATGACTGAAGCCCCGCCCACTATGGCTCCAGACTCCGCCTCCTCTCGCTGCCGCTTCCTGGCCTGGAAACACAATCGTTAGGAATATTAAAGAGAGCTGTATGAATATTAAAGAGAGCTGTGTGAATATTAAAGAGACCTGTATGAATATTAAAGAGCCCTGTATGAATATTAAAGAGACCTGTGGGAATATTAAAGAGAGCCGTATGAATATTAAAGAGACCTGTATGAATATTAAAGAGACCTGTGGGAATATTAAAGAGACCTGTATGAATATTAAAGAGACCCGTGGGAATATTAAAGAGACCTGTATGAATATTAAAGATACCTGTGGGAATATTAAAGAGACCTGTATGAATATTAAAGAGCCCTGTATGAATATTAAAGAGACCCGTGGGAATATTAAAGAGACCTGTATAAATATTAAAGAGACCCGTGGGAATATTAAAGAGACCCATGGGAATATTAAAGAGACCTGTATGAATATTAAAGAGCCCTGTATGAATATTAAAGAGACCTGTGGGAATATTAAAGAGACCTGTATAAATATTAAAGAGACCCGTGGGAATATTAAAGAAACCTGTATGAATATTAAAGAGCCCTGTATGAATATTAAAGAGACCTGTATGAATATTAAAGAGACCCATGGGAATATTAAAGAGACCTGTATAAATATTAAAGAGACCTGTAGGAATATTAAAGAGACCTGTATGAATATTAAAGAGACCCGTGGGAATATTAAAGAGACCTGTATGAATATTAAAGAGACCCGTGGGAATATTAAAGAGACCTCTATGAATATTAAAGAGACCTGTGGAAATTTTAAAGAGACCTGTATGAATATTAAAGAGACCCGTGGGAATATTAAAGAGACCTGTATGAATATTAAAGAGACCCGTGGGAATATTAAAGAGCCCTGTATGAATATTAAAGAGACCCGTCGGAATATTAAAGAGACCTGTATGAATATTAAAGAGACCCGGGGGAATATTAAAGAGACCTGTATGAATATTAAAGAGACCCGTGGGAATATTAAAGAGCCCTGTATAAATATTAAAGAGACCTGTGGGAATATTAAAGAGCCCTGTATGAATATTAAAGAGCCCTGTATAAATATTAAAGAGACCTGTATGAATATTAAAGAGACCCGTCGGAATATTACAGAGACCTGTATGAATATTAAAGAGACCCGGGGGAATATTAAAGAGACCCCCCCACGTGTGAATATTAAAGAGACCTCGAGTTCCTTCTTGACGCTCTCAAACTCCTCAGTGTCGTCGATCTTCAGCTCCAGACGCGTCGGCTTCCTTCGCAACATCTTCACACCTTCACAATAAAAGCACACATTGTCAGACCTTCACAATAAAAGCACACATCGTCAGACCTTCACAATAAAAGCACACATCGTCAGACCTTCACAACAAAAGCACAACATTTTCAGACCTTCACAATAAAAGTGAAGGTCTTCCTGCTTCTTGCGAGAACAGTCGTGTTTTTCCTCCTCTCCCCTCTTATCTTAGCTTGGCTCCTATCCTAGTCGTCTACCTTGTCTTGTGGAACTTTTTCTCCTTTTTCTCTTTGTTCCCTGCCAGCTTTCCTGGAACATTTGACATGGAATTGATTAACTGGTCGCTCAGCGCTATTGACAAGATTTTTTCACCCGAGCATGCTTCACCGGGGAAGCCGGTCCGCCCCAGTGGGACGCTCCCTGCAGGCTACGCTCGTGATTCCTGGGAGAATTGGCAAGCGGTCTGCCTGGACGCTCTCACTGTGGAAGACGTTATTTGGATAATTGGAATTCTGTTGGTGGGACCCCTGATCGTCAGAGTTGGTGTCTCCCCGACCTATTGGAAAATTGGTAAGACAGCCGCCAGCAAATTTACCCACCAGCTGTCTGGGGAACTTAAGGAGTGCCTACATGGGGTGATTGAGAGGATGAAGGTTTTACATCTGAGGGCTGACCAGTCCAGTGAACTGGAACATTTCAGACCGGACTGGGGGGGCGCAGAGGGCACCTCATGAATTGGATGCACGTGTGACGCTGAGGACGAATGGAATTGATTGACGGACATTGATTTGGTAAAATCTCGCCAGATCAACCTAAATTAGATTGAAATTTGGATCTATGCCCCCCCTTCACCCAAGCGGGTAAACAGTCTGCAGCTGACTGCTATCTACTCCTGTGCATTGTCTTATCTCCACATGCAAGGCCGAACGAACTAAACTTTCTAACAACTTGGACAGTCTGACGCTTCATATTACACACACACACACAATTCTCACTCCACACCATACATGCCCTCCCCTATCCCCCCCTGCTCCGTCTGACTGCCTCGGTCTCTTTTTGTTTGTTTTCCCATCCTCCCGAGTCATGGTCAAGGCCGGGCTGAACCGCGCTGTTTTTGAACAACGCAGACAGTCTGTGTCTCATACTTCCCATACACACACACTCGCATACACAGACACCATACACCAAATATTCCTTCATGTATGTAGTCTTGTGCATTATGTTGTTATGTCTTGTATTCTATCTCGCTATCTGCATATATCCTTTTCAGAGTGTGTGTGGCGGGAATATTAGCAGCATTATATTTGTAGCATTAAAATGAATGGGAGTCAATGGGATACTAGCTGCAGGTAATGGCTTTGTAGCATTAAAATGAATGGGAGTCAATGGGATACTAGCTGCAGGTAATGGCTTCATAGCATTAAAATGAATGGGAGTCAATAGGATACTAGCTGCAGGTAATGGCTTTGTAGCATACTATCCATCCATCCATCCATCTTCATCCGCTTATCCGGAGTCGGGTCGCGGGGGCAGCAGCTCCAGTAGGGGACCCCAAACTTCCCTTTCCTGAGCCACATCAACCAGCTCCGACTGGGGGATCCCGAGGCGTTCCCAGGCCAGGTTGGAGATATAATCTCTCCACCTAGTCCTGGGTCTTCCCCGAGGCCTCCTCCCAGCTGGACGTGCCTGGAACACCTCCCTAGGGAGGCGCCCAGGAGGCATCCTTACCAGATGCCCGAACCACCTCAACTGGCTCCTTTCGACGCGAAGGAGCAGCGGCTCTACTCCGAGCTCCTCTCGGATGACTGAGCTTCTCACCCTATCTCTAAGGGAGACGCCAGCCACCCTCCTGAGGAAACCCATTTCGGCCGCTTGTACCCTGGATCTCGTTCTTTCGGTCATGACCCAGCCTTCATGACCATAGGTGAGGGTAGGAACGAAAATTGCCCGGTAGATCGAGAGCTTTGCCTTCTGGCTCAGCTCTCTTTTCGTCACAACGGTGCGATACACAGAATGTAATACCGCACCGGCTGCTCCGATTCTCCGACCAATCTCACGCTCCATAGTCCCCTCACTCGCGAACAAGACCCCAAGGTACTTAAACTCCTTCACTTGGGGTAAGGACTCACTCCCCACCTGAAGAAAGCACTCCATCGGTTTCCTGCTGAGAACCATGGCCTCAGATTTAGAGGTGCTGATCCTCATCCCAGCCGCTTCACACTCGGCGAACCGATCCAGTGAGTGCTGAAGGTCACAGACCGATGATGCCATCAGGACCACATCATCTGCAAAAAGCAGCGGCGAGATCCCGAGCCCACCGAACTGCAACCCCCCCCCCCCCCGACTACGCCTCGATATCCTGTCCATAAATATTACAAACAGGATTGGTGACAAAAGCGCAGCCCTGGCGGAGGCCAACCCTCACCAGGAACGAGTCCGACTTACTGCCGAGAACCCGGACACAGCTCTCGCTTTGGTCATACAGAGATTGGATGGCCCTGAGAAGGGACCCCCTCACCCCATACTCCCGCAGCACCTCCCACAATTTCTCCCGGGGGACCCGGTCATACGCCTTCTCCAGATCCACAAAACACATGCAGACTGGTTGGGCATACTCCCAGGCCCCCTCCAAGATCCTTGCGAGAGTGAAGATCTGATCCGTTGTTCCACGGCCAGGACGGAATCCGCATTGTTCCTCTTCAATCCGAGGTTCGACTATCGGCCGAACCCTCCTTTCCAGTACCTTGGAGTAGACTTTACCAGGGAGGCTGAGAAGTGTGATACCCCTGTAATTGGCACACACCCTCTGGTCCCCCTTTTTAAAGAGGGGAACCACAACCCGGTCTGCCACTCCTTAGGCACCGTCCCAGACTTCCACGCAATGTTGAAAGGCGTGTCAACCAAGACATCCCCTCCACACCCAGAGCTTTCAGCATTTCTGGACGGATCTCATCAATCCCTGGGGCTTTGCCGCTGTGGAGTTGTTTTACTACCTCAGCGACTTCCACCAGGGAAATTGACGACAATCCCCATCATCCTCCAGCTCTGCCTCTACCACAGAGGGCGTGCCAGCTGGATTTAGGAGTTCCTCAAAGTGCTCCTTCCACCGCTCTATTACCTCCCCAGTTGAGGTCAACAACGTCCCATCCTTGCTGTAAACAGCTTGGATGATTCCTCGCTTCCCCCTCCTGAGGTGGCGAGCGGTTTTCAGAAGCACCTTGGTGCCGACCGAAAAATCCTTCTCCATGTCTTCTCCGAACTTCTCCCACACCCGCTGCTTTGCCTCTGTCACGGCAGAGGCTGCAGCCTCGGCCCGTCGGTACCTTGCAACTGCCTCCGGAGTCCTCCGGGATAACATATCTCGGAAGGACTCCTTCTTCAGTCGGACGGCTTCCCTGACCACCGGTGTCCACCAGGGTGTTCGTGGGTTACCGCCCCTTGAGGCACCTAAGACCCTAGCTCGCCGCCGCAGCTTCAGCAATGGAAACTTTGAACATTGTCCACTCAGGTTCAATGCCCCCAGCCTCCACAGGGATGCACGAAAAGCTCCGCCCGGAGGTGTGAGTTGAAAGTCCGTCGGACAGGGGCCTCCTCCAGGCGTTCCCAGTTTACCCGCACTACCCGTTTGGGCTTACCAGGTCTGTCCAGAGTCCTCCCCCATCCCCTGACCCAGCTCACCACCAGATGGTGATCAGTTGACAGCTCTGCCCCTCTCTTCACCCAGTGTCCAAAACATACGGCCTCAGATCAGATGAAACGATTATAAAATCGATCATTGACCTTTGGCCTAGGGTGCTCTGGTACCACGTACACTTATGAGCATCCCTATGTTCGAACATGGTGTTTGTTATGGACAATCCATGACTAGCACAGAAGTCCAACAACAAACAACCACTCTGGTTCAGATCAGGGAGGCCGTTCCTCCCAATCACGCCTCTCAAGTATCTCCATCATTGCCCACGTGTGCGTTGAAGTCCCCCAGCAGAACTATGGAGTCCCCTACTGGAGCCCCATACAGGACTCCATTCAAGGTCTCCAAGAAGGCCGAATACTCCGAACTCCTGTTTGGTGCATATGCACAAACAACAGTCAGAGTTTTCCCCCCATCACCCGCAGGCGTAGGGAGGCGACCCTCTCGTCCACCGGGGTAAACTCCAACGCAGCGGCGCTCAGCCGGGGGCTTGTGAGTATCCCCACACCCGCCCGGCGCCTCACACCCTGGGCAACTCCGGAGTAGGACAGAGTCCAACCCCTATCCAGGAGTACGGTTCCAGAACCGAGACTGTGCGTAGAAGTAAGCCCCACCAGATCTAACTGGTAGCGCTCCACCTCCCGCACAAGTTCGGCTCCTTCCCCCCAGAGAGGTGACGTTCCACGTCCCCAGAGCCAGCCTCTGCCGCCCGGGTCTGGTCCGTCGAGGTCCCTGACCTTCGCCGCCACCCATGTGGCTGCGCACCCGACCCCAGCGGTTCCTCCCACAGGTGGTGGGCCCATGGGATGGAGATAGGGGGGCCACGTAGCTTCTTCGGGCTGTGCCCGACCGGGCTCCGTGGCAAACCCGGCCACCAGGCGCTCGCTGACGAGCCCTCCGTCCAGGCCTGGCTCCAGACGGGGGCCCCGGGCCTCCTCCGGGCAGGGTCACTCCCTCTCTTCCTCGATTTTGCATAGGGCTTTTGAACCATTCTTTGTCTGGCCCCTCACCTGAGACCACTTTGCCATGGGAGACCCTACCAGGAGCACACAGCTCCAGACAACACAGCCCTCAGGTTCATAGGGACACACAAACCTCTCCACCACGATAAGGTGATGGTTCCCGGAGAGGCTGTAGCATACTAGCTGCAGGTAATGGCTTCATAGCATTAAAATGAATGGGAGTCAGGTTGGAGTTACAGTAAAAAAGACATAGGATAGTAGCGATTTGTATATAAAGACAAGAAGAAACAAAAAGAAATAACAAAACAAAACAACAACAGGACAATTCATTACTAAAAGTTAAAATAGAAACACAAGTTAGCGGTGGTTACACGTTTGGTTAGCTCTAAGCCACAGCTTTACCGGGCTCTTAAAGGAGGCCAGAGCGGGACGCTCCCGTATATATATAATAACAGTATATAACAGCTGATATATAACATTATATATATAATAACAGTATATAACAGCTGTTATATAACATTATATATATAATAACAGTATATAACAGCTGTTATATAACATTATATATATATAATAACAGTATATAACAGCTGTTATTTAACATTATATATATAATAACAGTATATAACAGCTGTTATTTAACATTATATATATATAACAGTACATAACAACTGTTATATAACATTATATATATAATAACAGTACATAACAGCTGTTACGTCAGTTCTACTTGTGCTCATTTAAAATCCAATCATTCATTACTTGTCTTTATTAATTAGCTGAGCTGCTTTTCCCGCTGGTTAGATTGAGGAACGTTATTTTATTTTAGAATCAAAGTTAGCTGCTAGCTAAGCTAGCGTTAGCGAACCGGTGGAGGCTAGCAGCAGACCGCTACTGGAACAGATCGTAAATCCTCGTACATCATCTGCGCTTGCCCAGATCGCGGTAGAAGACCCTCTGTCGTCACAGCGCCCCCCGCCGGTTCGGAGCGGAACAACAGAAGCTAAGCTAACCAGCTAACTGGCCAACAGAAGCTAAGCTAACCGGCTAACTGGCCAACAGAAGCTAATCTAACCGTAAACAGAGCCCTTTAAGGAGGTACCGACCGTGCGTGAGTCAGCTGACGGCGGCGCGAGGCGGTGTTTTCCCGGGCTTTCTCTCCTCTCGTGCTAGCTTTGCTGCCGTTTCGCCAACCGGAACAACAACGTTTCAGAGCGTAAACTGATGACGTAATTACGCCCGGGTCACGCTGCTCACTGACGCCGTCGCTGCGTTTCCCTCCACACGGGTACGTTTGATAACTTTAACATTAATACACGGGTACGTTTGATAACTTTAGCATTAATACGTTTTAATAAAAGGTGCCGTTTCACACCCGGCGGGCACTGCTGACGTGGGCCAACTTGTTTGACGCAGTTTGACGCAGTCTGTCCTGCTGTGTGTGCTAATGCTAACATTAGCTCTAGTTAGCGTTAGCACTGAGCCGGACTCCGTGGGGAAATCGCGTGATTTAAGACCGATTCGCTGTTTGTGAGAGCTGGTCTCGCTGTGAAACGGGTCTGGCTCTTAGATGTGTAACTGTGGCTGTCGCTCTGGGATTCGGCTTAATTAATATTATTAATTAATCATTATTAATACTGGAACATGTATGATTAAATCGCAGTTTCAGGTCATTGTGTTGATGTGATTGTTAATTAATATGAATATTATATAATGCGAACAACAGAGAGACTGGAGATGAACTGAATCATCTGAATCAGAATCACAAAGGATTTATTTATATAAAAAAACACTAAAATGTGTGTGTGTGTTTGTCTCTGTGTCTTTGCGTGTCTATTCTGCGTGTGTGTGTATGTGTGTGTGTGTGTGTGTTTGTCTCTGTGTCTTTGCGTGTCTATTCTGCGTGTGTGTGTGTGTGTGTGTGTGTCTTTGCGTGTCTACTCTGCGTGTGTGTGTATCTCTGTGTGTCTTTGTGTGTCTACTCTGCGTGTGTGTGTGTGTGTGTGTATCTCTGTCTTTGTGTGTCTACTCTGCGTGTGTGTGTGTGTGTCTCTGTGTCTTTGCGTGTCTACTCTGCGCACGTGTGTGTGTGTGTGTGTGTATATATATAATATACTATCTCCTGTGTGTAGTTCCAGGATCAGAGGAGATATGTCTGACTCGGAGGATGCGTCTCCGTCCCTGAAGAGGACGCGGGTCTACTATGGCAGCCTGGAGGAGAAGGAGCGCGAGCGTCTGGGCGCCGACCGGCAGAGAGGAAGTGATGCGGTGAAGGCCGGGATCGAGGCGGGAAACATCAACATCTCCTCGGGTTAGTGGGACCGGCAACAGATTATTATCTCATCTTATTATTAGATTAGTTATTAGATTAAATATTTAATTATTAGATTACTCTAGATCTGAACTGTGAGATGTGTGTGTGACTCAGTTTCCCATGATGCCTTGCTGCAGGGGAAACCATGGACATGGAGGAGCGCGTCAGCGAGCGACAGAACGAAGCGCTTGCTGCGTTCGAGCGGCGGCGGCGAGCGCGGCAGATCATGGTTTCCACGGACGACGCCGAGGTGAAAGCCGGCCTCCGGGCGCTCGGAGAGCCAATCACGCTGTTCGGAGAGGGACCAGCTGACCGCCGCGAGAGGTAACGACATCATGACTCAGCATCTCTGATGTGGCGGTGGTGTTACGGTGGTGTAACGGTGGTGGTGGTGTGTTGTGTGCAGGTTGCGCAGCGTGCTGTCGGTCGTCGGTCCAGACGCCCTCAAGAAATCACGGAGAGAAGAAGAGCGAGCCAAGAGATCACAGGACGAGGTAAACACGCACGCACGCAGAGACACACACAGACGCACATGCACGCACACACACAAAGACACACGCAGACACACAGATGCACACACACACGCAGACATACACACGCACACACAGACACACACACATACTTGATGTGTTATGAGATGAAATGTGTGTGTTTCTGACCAATCACAGTGCCAGCAGACATGGTACCACGAAGGCTCCGCCCACTTGAAGGACGCTCGCCTCTGGTTGGCCAAATACTCTCTGCCCCGGTGAGTCATCACACTCAAAATGTTGTCTGCCTGACTGTGATTGGTCCGTCTGAGCCTGACTGTGATTGGTCCGTCAGGGCAATGAGGCGTCTGGAGGCTGCACGCGCTCAGAGGGAGGTTGCTGAGGCAACCAGGGCAGTCCGGCAACAAGAGATGCACAAGAGCCTGAGGTAAATACTCCCAAATATATGTAGGATGATACACATAAATACTCATATGTAGTATAATACACATAAATACTATATAAACTTCTTACTCTTCTTCAGAATCTGAACAACTTCTGCAGCCAGATCGGAGACGATCGACCAATCAGCTTCTGCCACTTCAGCCCTGACTCCAAGATGCTGGCCACGGCCTCCTGGTAACCTCCACTCAGTAACCATGACAACCCGCTAACACCTGCTGGTGGCGATGCTACTGCTAACATGCTACCCCCCCCTCCCCCCACAGGAGCGGTCTGTGTAAGTTGTGGTCCGTCCCCGACTGCAGTCTGATCCGAACTCTCAGAGGTAACTGTCCCTTTAAGATGCTTTAACGCACCAGACTCCATGTTAATTAACATTGTTTTAACATCGTAACACACGCTCACACGTAACACACGCTCACACTTAACACACACTCACACACGTAACACACACTCACACACGTAACACACACTCACACAAGTCACACACTCACACACGTAACACACACTCACACACGTAATGCACTCACGTAACACACACTCACACACGTAACACACACTCACACACGTAACACACACTCACACACGTAACACACACTCACACACGTAATGCACACACACGTAACACACACTCACACACGTAACACACACTCACACGTAACACACACTCACACACGTAACACACACTCACACACGTAACACACGTAACACACACTCACACACGTACACACGTAACACACACTCACACACGTAACACACACACACGTAACGCACTCACACACGTAACGCACTCACACACGTAACACACACGTAACACACACTCACACACGTAACACACACTCACACACGTAACACACACTCACGGACTCACGGACTCACACACACTCACACACGTAACACACACATGTAACACATGTAACACACACACACGCTCACACACGTAACACACACTCACGCACTCACACACACTCACACACTCTCACACACGTAACACACACACACGTAAAACACACACACGCTCACACACGTAACGCACTCACACACGCAACACACGCTCACACACGTAACACGCACTCACACACACTCACGCACTCTCACGCACTCACACGCACTCACACACGTAACACACACACACGTAACACACACACACGTAACACACTCACACACGTAACACACTCACACACGTAACACACTCACACACGTAACACACGCTCACACACGTAACACACGCTCACACACGTAACACACACGTAACACACTCACACACGTAACACACGCTCACACACGTAACACACGCTCACACACGTAACACACACATGCATTATCCGCAGCGTAGTACAGGCGCACTGTTCAGCGGGTGGGTGCTAATACCACACTAAAAGTACTTTGTACTTCGTTGTGTGTATCTTGTGTATTTGTCTTTCAGGACACAACACCAACGTTGGCGCCATAGTCTTCCGCCCGCAGGCTGGAGTCTCTTTCGACCAATCAGACGTCAGCTTGGCCTCGTGTGCCGCCGACGGCTCGGTGAAGCTGTGGAACCTCCTGAGGTGAGGAGGGAGGAGACAAGGAAACAAGGATAGGAGACAGAGGGACAGAGGGAGGAGACAAGGATAGGAGACAGATGGAGGAGACAAGGAAACAAGGATAGGAGAGAGAGGGAAGAGACAAGGAAACAAGGATAGGAGACAGAGGGAGGAAACAAGGATAGGAGACAGAGGGAGGAAACAAGGATAGGAGACAGAGGGAGGAAACAAGGATAGGAGACAGGGGAAGGAGACAAGGAAACAAGGATAGGAGACAGAGGGAGGAGACAAGCATAGGAGACAGGGGGAGGAGACAAGGATAGGAGACAGAGGGAGGAGACAAGGATAGGAGACAGAGGGAGGAGACAAGCATAGGAGACAGGGGGAGGAGACAAGGATAGGAGACAAATGGAGGAGACAAGGATAGGAGACAGATGGAGGAGACAAGGAAACAAGGATAGGAGACAGGGGGAGGAAACAAGGATAGAAGACGGGGAGGAGACAAAGACAAGGGTTAGTGGGGTTAGGTTTAGCAGGGTTAAGGTTAGCAGGATTAGGGTTAGCAGGGTTAGGGTTAGCAGGGTTAGCAGGATTAGGGTTAGCAGGGTTAGCAGGGTTAGGGTTAGCAGGGTTAGGGTTAGCAGGATTAGGGTTAGCAGGGTTAGCAGCTGACTGTCAACCATCTTAGTTTGAGTTTGTGATGCCTGAACTGCTCTATAATGATGCTCTCTGTCTCCATGTGGTCCTGTCCCTGTCTGTCTCTGTCCATGTCTCTCTCTCTCTCTGTCTTCATGTGGTCCTGTCCCTGTCTGTCTCTGTCCCTGTCTCTCTCTCTCTCTGTCTTCATGTGGTCCTGTCTCTCTCTCTGTCCCTGTCTGTCTCTGTCCCTGTCTTCATGTGGTCCTGTCCGTCTCTCTGTCTTCATGTGGTCCTGTCCCTGTCTGTCTCTTTGTCTTCATGTGGTCCTGTCCCTGTCTCTGTCTTCATGTGGTCCTGTCCCTGTCTGTCTCTGTCCCGGTCTGTCTCTCTGTCTTCATGTGGTCCTGTCCCTGTCTGTCTCTCTGTCTTCATGTGGTCCTGTCTCTCTGTCTTCATGTGGTCCTGTCCCTGTCTCTGTCTTCATGTGGTCCTGTCCCTGTCTGTCTCTGTCCCGGTCTGTCTCTCTGTCTTCATGTGGTCCTGTCCCTGTCTGTCTCTCTGTCTTCATGTGGTCCTGTCCCTGTCTGTCTCTGTCTTCATGTGGTCCTGTCCCTGTCTGTCTCTCTGTCCCTCTTTTTTTCTGTCTCTGTCTGTCTCTCTTTCCCTGTGTGTCTCTGTGTGGTTGCCGTAGCGATGAGCCGGTTGCTGACATCGAGGGTCACAGTGAGCGAGTGTCCCGAGTGTCCTGGCATCCGTCAGGCAGGTTTCTGGGAACCAGCAGGTACTTATACTGCATAATATACACTATTATACTACTATATATACAGTGAGGTTTCTAGGAACCAGCAGGTACTTATACTGCATAATATATACTATTATACTACTATATATACGTGTGTGTGTGTGTGTGTGTATAGTTATGATAACTCGTGGCGTCTGTGGGATCTCGAGGTCCAGGAGGAGATTCTCCACCAGGAAGGTCACAGCAAAGGAGTCCACGACCTTCACTTCCACCCCGACGGGTCACTGGCTGCTACCGGGTACTAGTACACACTAATACACACTTCACTTCCACCCTGACGGGTCCCTAGCTGCTACCGGGTACTAGTACACACTAATACACACTTCACTTCCACCCTGACGGGTCCCTAGCTGCTACCGGGTACTAGTACACACTAATACACTCTTCACTTCCACCCTGACGGGTCCCTAGCTGCTACCGGATACTAGTACACACTAATACACTCTTCACTTCCACCCTGACGGGTCCCTGGCTGCTACCGGGTACTAGTACACACTAATACACACTTCACTTCCACCCCGACGGGTCGCTGGCTGCTAACGGGTACTAGTACACACTAATACACACTTCACTTCCACTCAGACGGGTCCCTAGCTGCTACTGGGTACTAGTACACAGTAATACACTCTTCACTTCCACCCCGACGGGTCGCTGGCTGCTACCGGGTACTAGTACACACTAATACACACAACCTTCACTTCCACCCCGACGGGTCCCTAGCTACTACTGGGTACTAGTACACACAGTACACACTCTTGATACCGGGTACTAGTACACACAGATACACACTCTGCTGCCGGGTACTAGTACACGCTAACACACTTGGTCTGTGTACTTCTCTGTAGATCTTTGTTGACATATTGCCTGTCTCTGTGTTCCCGCCCCCTGTCTGTCTGTGGACCAATCATCTCTCTGTGTGCCCCGTCCCTTTCTGCTGTCGTCCAATCAGAGGGCTGGATGCGTTTGGCAGAGTGTGGGACCTGAGGACGGGACGCTGCGTTGTCTTCCTGGAGGGACACCTGAAGGAGATCTACAGCGTGCACTTCTCCCCCAACGGGTCAGCCAGTCATAGAGCAGCACACATGCTTGACGACTGTGCGTTTTGTGTTGTCATGACAACGGTGTGTGTTGTGTTGTCAGGTATCACATTGCGACAGGAAGTGGAGATAACAGCTGTAAGGTCTGGGAGCTGAGAAACAGGAAGTGCCTCTACACAGTCCCCGCCCACCAGAACCTGGTCTCCGCCGTGCGCTTCCAACGTGAGAACGCCTCATATCATACATCACTTCCTGTGTGTCTGACATCGCTTCCTGTGTGTCTGACATCACTTCCTGCTTCCTTCCAGCCACTGAGGGCCACTTCCTGTTGACAGGGGCGTATGACAACACGGCGAAGGTGTGGAGCCACCCGGGCTGGACGCCGCTGAAGACGCTGGCCGGACACGAGGGGAAGGTAGGACGCACACACACACACAGACACACACGCACACACACACAGAGACACACACACACACACACAGAGACACACGCACACACACACACACACACACACACACACACAGACACACACACACACACACACACACACACACACACACACACACACACACAGAGACACACGCACACACACACAGAGACACACACACACACACACACACACACACACACACGACACACACACACACACACAGTGACACACACACACACACACACACAGAGACGCACACAGTGACACACACACAGACACGCACACACACACACACACACACACACACACAACCCCCCATGTCTGTGTTAACAGTGTGTGTGTGTGTGTCTCTGTGTGTGTGTGTGTGTGTGTGTGTGTGTCTCTGGGTGTGTGTGTGTGTGTCTCTGGTGTGTGTGTGTGTCTCTGGGTGTGTGTGTGTGTGTGTGTGTGTCTCTGGGTGTGTGTGTGTGTGTGTGTCTCTCCAGGTGATGGGGGTGGATGTGTCTCCTGATGGGAAGCTTATCGCGACGTCTTCGTACGACCGAACCTTCAAACTCTGGCTGACTGAGTGATGTCGCTGTGATGTCATGTTTGTTTTTGTTCCATTTTAGTAAAATAAAAACTTTACATTTTGGATTTTTAGTCTTTCTTTTAAAGTAATAAAATGAAGATGAATAATTTCTGCCGGTTACCATGGTGACTGAAACCCCAGTCCAATGCTTTTTGGCATTTTCCCGATTTATTTCAGTGTAACACACGTTACGTATGACCTGTTGAATTCTGGGTAATTGCTGTTCATTGTTATAGGACTGTTGGAAATAAAGTAAAAAATAGATGTTTGGGGCTTTATGGCATTTTTCCCTAATTTATTTAAATGTTTTGTCTCTTTTCTCATCTCTATGTATTAGAGAGTATTAGAGAGTATTCAGCACGGGTAAATACTACTGTTATAGGACTGTGTTGGTGATAAAGTTTTAAAAAAATAGATGATCCTCCACGTGACCATATCACGTGAGCGTCAAGAGTTAAAAAAAGGGACAAAACGTAAAAACCATCGGAAAAAGCGTCTTCACAAGGGTTGATGAAGACAACACGAGGGTTAAAGGACCGTTGGTAATAAAGTAAAAAACAGGATTCAACACGTGACCGTATCACGTGAGCGTCCTGCAGCGTGACGTGCGATCAGCTGACTGCAGTCACCAGAGGAGGAAGAAGAAGAGCCGTCGACCTTCATCATCTCCAGCCTGTCTCCAGCCTCCAGTCTCCGTCCCAACATGGCGAGCCAGTCGCAGGGCATCCAGCAGCTGCTGCAGGCCGAGAAGAGAGCCGCGGAGAAGGTGGCCGAGGCCCGCAAGCGTGAGTACAGCGCCCGGCCCGCCGGCCCGTTAGCATGCTAGCCCGTTAGCACGGACTCCATGGTCACAGACTCTGCTCCTGTTATTAAAAAACCTGAATCAGGACCCTGTCCCCTCTACATCGGCGGACTCACAGCTGCCTCTACCTCGCGGGTTTCACCTGAAAACGGGTTTCTGCAGGCAGCGGGTTACTGCCATCTCTGCCGTTAAACCGTAAAGATCCGGTTTATCTATTAATAAACCGGCTGGTTCCAACCGATATTACATCATAGATGCATGTAGATATTAAGCCGTGACGTTTAATCTGTCCATGACATCATCAGGAGTACTACCATAGATTGTATATCTACGTTCTAGTACTACCATAGGCTGTATATCTAGGGTGTAGGAGTACTACCATAGGCTGTATATCTACGGTCTAGGAGGCTGTATATCTACGGTCTAGTACTACCATAGGCTGTATATCTAGGGTCTAGGAGTACTACCATAGGCTGTATATCTACGGTCTAGTACTACCATAGGCTGTATATCTAGGGTACTACCATAGGCTGTACTACCATAGGCTGTATATCTACGGTCTAGTACTACCATAGGCTGTCTATATACCATAGGGTCTACGGGAGTACTACCATAGGCTGTATATCTACGGTCTAGTACTACCATAGGCTGTATATCTACGGTCTAGTATTACCATAGGCTGTATATCTACGGTCTAGGAGTACTACCATAGGCTGTATATCTACGGTCTAGTACTACCATAGGCTGTATATCTACGGTCTAGGAGTACTACCATAGGCTGTATATCTACGGTCTAGTACTACCATAGGCTGTATATCTAGGGTGTAGGAGTACTACCATAGGCTGTATATCTACGGTCTAGGAGTACTACCATAGGCTGTATATGGATATCTGTATAGGGTATACCATAGGCTGTATATCTATGGAGTACTACCATAGGCTGTATATCCTACGGTACCATAGCTGTATACTACCTAGGAGTACTACCATAGGCTGTATATATCTAGGGTACTACCATGCTGTATATCTAGGTCTAGTACTACCATAGGCTGTATATCTGTCTATATACTACGGTACTACCATAGGCTGTATATCTACGGTCTAGGAGTACTACCATAGGCTGTATATCTAGGGTCTAGGAGTACTACCATAGGCTGTATATCTACGGTCTAGGAGTACTACCATAGGCTGTATATCTAGGGTGTAGGAGTACTACCATAGGCTGTATATCTACCATAGGCAGTCTAGGAGTACTACCATAGGCTGTATATCTACTACCATAGGCTGTATACCTACGGTCTAGGAGTACTACCATAGGCTGTATATCTAGGGTGTAGGAGTACTATCCGTGTGTATAAATGCTGTTAAAATGGCAGAAATATGGGTCTGGTTGGTCCCTCGCATTATGACCTGTCTGTCTGTCTCTCTCCACCTGTCTGTCTGTCTGTCTCTCCGCCTGTCTGTCTGTCTCTCTCCATTTGTCTGTCTGTCTCTCTCCACCTGTCTGTCTGTCTCTCCGCCTGTCTGTCTGTCTCTCTCCATTTGTCTGTCTGTCTCTCTCCACCTGTCTGTCTGTCTCTCCGCCTGTCTGTCTGTCTGTCTGTCTCTCTCCACCTGTCTGTCTGTCTCTCCGCCTGTCTGTCTGTCTGGCTGTCTCTCCGCCTGTCTGTCTGTCTCTCTCCATCTGTCTGTCTGTCTCTCTCCATCTATCTGTCTGTCTCTCCACCTGTCTGTCTCCAGGTAAGAACCGGCGTCTGAAGCAGGCTAAAGAAGAAGCCCAGGCCGAGATCGAGCAGTACCGCCTGCAGAGAGAGAAGGAGTTCAAGACCAAGGAGGCTGCTGTATGTTATTATATTATTATATACATACATATACACTGTATTATATATACACACTATATACATACATATGCACTGTATATATATACACACTATATACATACATATGCACTGTATATATATACACACTATATACATACATATACACTGTATTATATATACACACTATATACATACATATGCACTGTATATATATACACACTATATACATACATATACACTGTATATATATACACACTATATACATACATATACACTGTATATATATACACACTATATACATACATATGCACTGTATATATATACACACTATATACATACATATACACTGTATATATATACACACTATATACATACATATGCACTGTATATATATACACTATATACATACATATACACTGTATATATATACACACTATATACATACATATGCACTGTATATATATATACACACTATATACATACATATACACTGTATATATATACACACTATATACATACATATGCACTGTATATATATACACACTATATACATACATATGCACTGTATATATATACACACTATATACATACATATACACTGTATATATATACACACTATATACATACATATACACTGTATATATATATACACACTATATACATACATATGCACTGTATATATATACACACTATATACATACATATGCACTGTATATATATACACACTATATACATACATATACACTGTATATATATATATACACACTATATACATACATATACACTGTATATATATATACACACTATATACATACATATGCACTGTATATATATACACACTATATACATACATATACACTGTATATATATACACACTATATACAAATATGCACTGTATATATATACACTATATACATACATATACACTGTATATATATACACACTATATACATACATATACACTGTATATATATACACACTATATACATACATATACACTGTATATATATACACATATACACTATATATATATATACACTACCTGCAGAGAGGAGGAGTTCAAGACCAAGGAGGCTGCTGTATGTTATTATATTATTATATACACTATATACATACATATACACTGTATATATATATACACACTATATACATACATATACACTATATATATATACACTATATACATACATATACACTATATACAGTGGGTATCGAAAGTATTCAAGTTTTTTAAATTTTTCACTCTTTGTTTCATTGCAGCCTTTTTCCAAAATCAAAAAAAGTTCATTTTATTTCTCAGTAATGTACACTCAGCAACCCATCTTGACATTAAAAAAACAGAAATTTAGAAATGTTTGCATATTTATTAAAAAAAAAAACTGAAATATCACATGGTCATATGTATTCAGACCCTTTGCCGTGACCCTCATATGTAACTCAGGTGCTGTCTATTTCTTCTGATCATCCTTGAGATGGTTCTACACCTTCATTGGAGTCCAGCTGTGTTTGATTATACTGATTGGACTTGATTAAAAAGCCACACACCTGTCTATATAAGACCTTTAAAACAGCTCACAGTGCATGTGGTTGGATGCAAATGACAATCATGAGGTCAAAGGAACTGCCTGAAGAGCTCAGAGACTCAAGATGCGTATGGCAAGGCACAGATCTGGTCAAGGTTACAAAAATTTCTTGGTTTGCTGCACTTAAGGTTCCTAAGAGCACAGTGGCCTCCATAATCCTCAAATGGAAGTCTTCATTGGGACGACCAGAACCCTAAAGTCCTAGAGCTGGCTCTCCGGCCAAACTGGAACTATCGGGGAGAAGAGCAGTGTGAAGATGAGAGGCAAAGAAGAACCCAATGGTCACTGTGGCTAAGCTCCAGAGATGCAGTCGGGGATGGGAGAAAGTTGTTTATGTAAGTCAACCATCACTGCAGCAATCCACCAGTCGGGGCTTTATGGCAGAGTGGCCCATGAATATTAAAACGATTATAAAAGTGTTCCTCTCCTCAGTGCAAGACACATGAAAGCCCTTCATGGGTTGCTCCCCATCAAAAACACCTGAAGGAGTTGCCTGTGCTCAAGATGGTGATAAATAAGTTCCTCTGGTCTGATGAGACCAAGATAGAACATTTTGGCCTTAATTCTAAGCTAATGTGTGGTTGAAAACCAGGCACTGCTCATCACCTGTCCAAAACAGTTCATTATTTGGATATATGGATGCTGTGGGATGGATGGCAGCTGTGGGGGATGACTAAGTCCTCAGGGACAGGAACTGGTTAATGTAGGGAAAGATGAATCTCTGTGAGCTCAGGGATATCCATTGTTTTTGAAAATCCCTTTTCCAGTGCTCGGACCTCCAGTAGACACTGGATTGGTCATCTGACCAAACAAGACAATGACCCTAAGCACACCTCTTAGTGCCGGTTTGTAAGGAGTGGCTTAAACAACTCTGTGGTTGTTCTTGAATGGCCCTGCCAGTAGGACTTAAACCCTTTGAGCATCCTAACAGAGATCTGAAAATGACTGTGGTCCGTCGTGTTGCACATCCAACCTGACAGAACTGGAGAGGATCTGCAAGGGAATGGCAGTTTACAGGATTAAAATCCAGCCCATGATGAAACTTGTTGCATCTTTCCCAAAACACACTCATGGCTGTACATATGCATCTGTATATATATACTACTATATACATACATAACAGGGTCTGTATATATATGACACTATATATATACACTGTACATACCATATATACACACTATATACATACATTTACACTGTATATATATACAAAATACACTAAATATATATATTTTTTCTGTCAAGATGGGTTGAGTTCAAGACATTACTGAGAAATAAAATGAATGTTTTTATTTTTTGGAAAAAGGCTGCAATGAAACATACACTGTATAAATATATAAACTGAATATATACATACATATACACTATATACATACATATACACTATATACACACTATATACATACATATACACTAAACATTACCTCAGAGAGAGGAGTTCACGACCAAGGAGGCTGCTGTATGTTATATTATTATTTTATATATATATATATATATATATATATATATATATATGTGATAGAGAGACCAGATATGTTTTAATTTGGGACTTTATAATAAGTTTATTATAACTAAGTGTTGTGTCTCCGCCCCCAGGCCCTGGGTTCCCATGGTAACAGCGCGGTGGAGGTGGACCGGGACACGGTGGAGCGAATGAGTCACATCCAGGCCAGTTACCGCGGTAACCGGGAGGCGGTGCTCGGGGAGCTGCTGCGCCGCGTCTGCGACATCCAGCCCGAGTTCCACGCCAACTACCGTGTGGCGGGGTGAAGGGGCGGGGCCAGACCCGGGGGCGGGGCCTAACAGGACACGTTAGCAACATTAGCTTCGTTAGCTTCAATCACAGCCAAAAAGATATGGAAAAAGTGTTTTATTTTGAAGGATTGAAGCTCGCTTCCTGTTGCCCCGACGTTCCTAAATGTTGTTACTGTGTTGATGTTTACGAAGTATTTATATTAATATTACTTAATTTCTTTAACTTCCTGAATCTAACAAAATAAAAGCCTCTGGAGAGGAAATTAGCCAATCAGGATCCAGCTTAAAGTCTAATTAAAGAAGAAATTAATCTAACTGAAGCTGATTGGCTGTTTTCTCTGAACTGTCCTCCAATCAGGAGGCACAGTTTAACTCTGCTCTCACCTGATTGGCTGGAGTGTGTCCCGAGGCTTTTATTGTGAAACTCCTGTGCATTTCCTTTTTGATTGTTTTCTGTGTGTGACCATGTGACTTCCTGTTGCTGTTTGTGATGAAATAATAAACTGAGTGTTGATTGGCTGAAACTGTGATGATGCTTATTGATTAAATCTGAATAATAATAATAATGCATTTTATTTAAAGGCCTTTCTCGGCTCTCAAGACTGCCGCACAAGGAACTCATATATTAAAAACAGCAAAACAATAATGTCTAAAGATGCTTTACATGGGGGGGCAACAATAATATGATTAATATATAATATATTATAATATATAATTGCTCTGTAGGCTGGGTTTGAATCAATAATATAATATTTAAGGTAAATAAACAATCTGAAATTACAACAGGACACAAAATAAAGCAAAACATTATCCTTAATATATGTATATATATATATATATATATATATATATATTACATGAATATTCCTTAACTTCACATAATTGGTATATATATATTTTTTTCGTGATTAAAACTGGACTTTTCGCTGCTTACGTGGCTCCTACAAAGTCCCGCCCCCCCACCTCAGGGCTCGCCTTCTGATTGGTCCAAACTGTTGCCCTTTAGCCCTACCCCTGTATTCTGCGTATGGACGTCTTGACGCAGGGACCCGGAAGTGGTGGCGGGGCGCAGCAGAGAGTCTAACGGTGAAGACGCGAACTACTTTCTTCTTCTTTCTGTTCTGGCGACTTTTTTAAGTGTTTCTCAGACAAAACGGAAAAGAAATAGAAGAACTCCCGGAAGTCTTCCAGGTGAGCTTGCGATCTGTGTGTGTTAATGTGTGTGTGTATGTGTGTGTGTGTCAGTGACCTCTGCAGCTAATTACACCCTACCACACTGTTGTTACTTTACCAAACTCCATAGAGCAATGCTACCGTTTAAGGCATGTTCGCACATAGCCAAGCCCAGGAACCCGCGGGGGTCCAGGTCCGGACGGGTCTGGGAGTGAATTCGGCTTGGACTGAGTCCACCTGCAGAGTCTTGGTTCCCCCGAGCCCCCGCCGCTATGACCCGGTTTACGTTAATCCCGGCCAGCCGCTCCATGCGTGCTCCTGGGAAAGGTGACAGGATTTAAAAGGGGGTCTGGTCCAGAGGAGTGTGACTCTGTGATTGGAGGATGCAGTACACGCCGATTTACAAGGCAGCTCGTGCGCTAGCAGGGCAGGTGTGGATTTAGGCTGAATCCCATTTCTCTGTCTTACCCCTACCCCTTGCCCCTGCCCCTTGACCCAAGGGGTAATGGGTAGGGGTGACCCCCCCCCCCATGAAATGGGACACCACTTGGTGACATCACCATACAGTAGTGATCACAAACTTCCAAGATGCTGTCTCTGTCTGTTGATTGCGTGGGTTTGGACAACAGTGGCATATGCATTCATATATTTATATATTTATAGTTATTTTATGTTCACTTTGGTGGTGCAGAGGCAGATGTTCTTATCTGTGTAGTACTTAGGTCAGTTTGCAATACATATGTGTATACACATGTATCATGTATACATACATATACACCCTGTATACATGGTGTGTTGTATATCTGTTTTAGTTATCACCGTTTTGAATGTCATTGATGTTCAGAAAAACATTTTAACAAAAATCAGTCTTTATTGCTGATAAATTAAACATAACAGGCAAAAACATTACATAAAATGATGTTACAGAACCATTATCAACTATTAGAACCATAACTAACATGTCACACACATAAAAAGGCTTCATATGTGTAAAACAAAAAAAAATACACACAAGACCACAAACAAACACATTAACTACAGTTGTTCTGATATTCCAGACCAATCTGAAGCCTGTTGGCCAGTAACCCCCCCCATATCATCAGTGTCCCATATCAAAACCAACAACAATATACAAGTGCATGAACAGGAATTAATTACAAATGATTAATGAAATAATGAATGGGAACAACATGAACACATGAATTAAGTAACTTCTGCTCGTTTTCAGCCCGAAAGTGGACCAGCTGCTGTGTCCTCCTGTCTGATACAGGACGGTATATACAGTGCCTTGCGAAAGTATTCGGCCCCCTTGAACTTTTCAACCTTTTGACACATTTCAGGCTTCAAACATAAAGATATAAAAATTTTATTTTTTGTGAAGAATCACCAACAAGTGGGACACAATTGTGAAGTGGAACGAAATCTATTGGATATTTTAAACTTTTTTAGCAAATAAAAAACTGAAAAGTGGTGCGTGTAAAATGATTCGGCCCCTTTACTTTTAGTGCAGCAAACTCACTCCAGAAGTTCAGCGAGGATCTCTGAATGATCCAATGTTGTCCTAAATGACTGATGGTGATAAATAGAATCCACCTGTGTGTGATCAAGTCTCTGTATAAATGCACCTGCTCTGTGATAGTCTCAGGGTTCTGTTGAAAGCGCAGAGAGCATCATGAAGACCAAGGAACACACCAGGCAGGTCCGTAATACTGTTGTGGAGAAGTTTAAAGCCGGATTTGGATACAAAAAGATTTCCCAAGCTTTAAACATCTCAAGGAGCACTGTGCAAGCCATCATTTTGAAATGGAAGGATTATCAGACCACTGCAAATCTACCAAGACCTGGCCGTCCCTCTAAACTTTCAGCTCAGACAAGGAGAAGACTGATCAGAGATGCAGCCAAGAGGCCCATGATCACTCTGGATGAACTGCAGAGAACTACAGCTGAGGTGGGAGAGTCTGTCCATAGGACAACAATCAGTCATACACTGCACAAATCTGGCCTTTAAGAAAGCCATTTCTCAAAGATATCCATAAAAAGTCTTGTCTAAAGTTTGCCACAAGCCACCTGGGAGACACGCCAAACATGTGGAAGAAGGTGCTCTGGTCAGATGAAACCAAAATCAAACTTTTTGGCCACAATGCAAAACGATATGTTTGGCGTAAAAGCAACACAGCTCATCACCCTCAACACACCATCCCCACTGTCAAACATGGTGGTGGCAGCATCATGGTTTGGGCCTGCTTTTCTTCAGCAGGGACAGGGAAGATGGTTAAAATTGAGGGGAAGATGGATGCAGCCAAATACAGGACCATTCTGGATGAAAACCTGTTGGAGTCTGCAAAAGACCTGAAACTGGGACGGAGATTTATCTTCCAACAAGACAATGATCCCAAACATACAGCAAAATCTACAAAGGAATGGTTCACAAATAAACTTATCCAGGTGTTAGAATGGCCAAGTCAAAGTCCAGACCTGAATCCAATCGAGAATCTGTGGAAAGAGCTGAAAACTGCTGTTCACAAACGCTCTCCATCCAACCTCACTGAGCTCCAGCTGTTTTGCAAGGAAGAATGGGCAAGAATGTCAGTCTCTCGATGTGCAAAACTGATAGAGACATACCCCAAGCGACTTGCAGCTGTAATCGCAGCAAAAGTGGCTCTACAAAGTATTAACGCAAGGGGGCCCAATCATTTAGCACGCACCACTTTTCAGTTTTTTATTTGCTAAAAAAGTTTAAAATATCCAATAGATTTCGTTCCACTTCACAATTGTGTCCCACTTGTTGGTGATTCTTCACAAAAAAATAAAAATTTTATATCTTTATGTTTGAAGCCTGAAATGTGTCAAAAGGTTGAAAAGTTCAAGGGGGCCGAATACTTTGGCAAGGCACTGTATAGTATAAAGTGGACCAGCTGCTGTGTCCTCCTGTGTCCTCCTGCGTCCTCCTGTGTGATACAGAGCGGTATATGTAAAGCACATAGCGATGTATCATAGACGTTAATATTAATATGTATATACAGTCTATGTGATGTATACGGTCCATTCAAGGCAGAGAAATGCGGGACTGTTGTGCAAATCAACGTTAGCGATTAGCGTTAGCGATTAGCATTGCAAGCTAGCGATTTTAAAAAGTTTCAGTTAGGAACATGGTTGCAGTATATATGAACAGGACTGCATAGACCACAAAACAAGACTGTCCTACCCCTCTGTCTCACCCCTACCCCTCGGTCTATCCCCTACCCCCCGGCCTTACCCTTACCCCTTACCCCTAGAAATAGGATTCAGCCTAATACCAAGTCCCCCCCCCCCCCCCCCACAGGTGTGAAAGGTGAGACAGACAGGTGAGACAAACAGGTGACATCACACCTAAGTCACCAGCTCAGAGATCAGGTTCAGGCTCAAAGGTCAGACACGTCCCTGTCCTCTGATTGGCTGATTAACAGGTGTCACCTGAGCAGGTTAAACATGGTCCAGCTTCTCATTGGCTGTAAGGAAGCCTCCTAACACCTGATTGGCTGTTATAAGATCGTCAGTTTTTATTGGTTGTTAACTCTCTCTGTCTGTCTCTCTCTCTCTGTCTGTTTGTCTCTCTCTCTCTCTCTCTCTCTCTGTCTCTCTCTCTCTGTCTGTCTGTCTCTCTCTGTCTGTCTCTCTCTCTGTCTCTCTCTCTGTCTCTCTCTCTGTCTCTCTCTCTCTCTGTCTCTCTCTCTCTCTCTCTCTGTCTCTCTCTCTCTCTCTGTCTGTCTGTCTCTCTCTCTCTCTCTGTCTCTCTCTCTCTCTCTCTCTCTCTGTCCTCTGTCTGTCTGTCTGTCTCTCCTGTCTTAACTCCCACTAACTCTGTCTAAAGTCCTCTCTCTCTCTCTCTCTCTCTCTCTCTCTCTGTCTCTCTCTCTCTCTCTGTCTGTCTGTCTCTCTCTCTCTGTCTGTCTCTCTCTCTGTCTCTCTTTCTGTCTGTCGCTGTCTATTTCTAACAAAGTGATGCTGACTCATCCTGTCAGGCAGTGTCTTGTTGCTCGCTCTCCCCCTGGCCTTCCTGTAAAGGTAAGAAGTTCTACTTCCTGTTTAACTCCCACTAACATACATGTCTAAAGTCCCAGGATGTTCTTCTCTGACCCACAATGCTTTGCACAGCGTCTGATACCAGCAGGAGGGTCAGGTGGTCAGAGAGAGGGGGAGAGGGGGGGAGAGGGAGAGATTATTTTAACAAAGTGATGCTGACTCATCCAAACAGGAAGTAATTGTTGCCGACGGCGACGGCTGGCCTTCCTGAAAATGTTAATGATACTATTGGCTAGTAGTATAAATATCGCAGTATCTGATTATCGCTGGGCCTCCTGTAGCCTCGGGGCCTGATAGCCAATCAGATTACAGCAGGGCGTCTGGTCAGTGACATCACGCCATTATACGGTCACTCATAGTATTCAGTAAATATATAAGTATCATAGTACGCCGGAGGTAGGAATCCTAAAATATAAATATATACTATTATAGTATTATAAATATATAAGTATCATAGTATTATAAATATATAAGTATCATAGTATTATAAATATATAAGTATCATAGTATTATAAATATATAATAAGTATCATAGTATTATAAATATATAAGTATCATAGTATTATAAATATATAAGTATCATAGTATTATAAATATATAAGTATCATAGTATTATAAATATATAAGTATCATAGTATTATAAATATATAAGTATCATAGTATTATAAATATATAATAAGTATCATAGTATTATAAATATATAAGTATTATAGTATTATAAATATATAATAAGTATCATAGTATTATAAATATATAATAAGTATCATAGTATTATAAATATATAATAAGTATTATAGTATTATAAATATATAATAAGTATTATAGTATTATAAATATATAATAAGTATCATAGTATTATAAATATATAATAAGTATTATAGTGTTAAAATATATAATAAATATTATATTATTACAAATATATAATAAGTATTATTATAAATATAGGTCATGTGGATCGGGGTAATAAGGGTCATGTGGATCGGGGTAATAAGGGTCATGTGGATCGGGGTAATAAGGGTCATGTGGATCGGGGTAATAAGGGTCATGAGGTCTGTAGGGAGTTGGGTTGGGAACTGGAGGGTTGCTGGTTTAAGTCCCCATGCGGACCAAAGTACGGAGTGTGAACTGGTGGCTGAAGAGATGCCCCTTCACCTCCTGGGCACTGCCAGGTGCTCTTGAGCAAGGCACCGTACTGCTGGTCCAGCTGGCAGCCCCCCCACTCTGACATATCTCCATTAGAGTCATGTGGACCGGGGTAATAAGGGTCATGTGGACCGGGGTAATAAGGGTAATAAGGGTCATGTGGACCGGGGTAATAAGGGTTATGTGGACCGGGGTAATAAGGGTAATGTGGACCAGGGTAATAAGGGTTATGTGGACCGGGGTAATAAGGGTAATAAGGGTAATGTGGACCGGGGTAATAAGGGTTATGTGGACCGGGGTAATAAGGGTTATGTGGACCGGGGTAATAAGGGTTATGTGGACCGGGGTAATAAGGGTAATGTGGACCGGGGTAATAAGGGTAATAAGGGTAATGTGGACCGGGGTAATAAGGGTTATGTGGACCGGGGTAATAAGGGTAATAAGGGTAATGTGGACCGGGGTAATAAGGGTTATGTGGACCGGGGTAATAAGGGTCATGTGGACCGGGGTAATAAGGGTCATGTGGACCAGGGTAATAAGGGTCATGTGGACCGGGGTAATAAGGGTTATGTGGACCGGGGTAATAAGGGTAATAAGGGTTATGTGGACCGGGGTAATAAGGGTTATGTGGACCGGGGTAATAAGGGTCATGTGGACCGGGGTAATAAGGGTAATAAGGGTTATGTGGACCGGGGTAATAAGGGTTATGTGGACCGGGGTAATAAGGGTCATGTGGACCGGGGTAATAAGGGTCATGTGGACCGGGGTAATAAGGGTCATGTGGACCAGGGTAATAAGGGTCATGTGGACCGGGGTAATAAGGGTTATGTGATTCTGTGTGTTGCAGCCATAGACCACATGAACCACATGAACCACATGGATGCCATCACCATGCCGACAGACCACGGCCACCACCAACACAACACCGTGGCCACGCCCACCACCGGCCACGACCACGGGGGGGACCACGGGGGGGACCACGGGGGGGGGGGGGGGACGTCGGGGGACACGGGGGAATGGTAAGCAACCAGGAACCAACCCTACTGCTGCTGTCACAAAGAGGAGCTAACACGCTAACGCTAACGCTGTGGTTGCCTAGGTGATGACCTTCTACTTCGGCTACACCAACGTGGAGCTGCTGTTTACCGGGCTGCTCATCAACTCCCCCGGAGGTACTTTAAGGGCCCCTGTCTCACCCCTGTTAACTTAAAGGGCCCCGTCACACCCCTGTTAACTTAAAGGGCCCCGTCACACCCCTGTTAACTTAAAGGGCCCCGTCACACCCCTGTTAACTTAAAGGGCCCCGTCTCACACCTGTTACCTTAAAGGGCCCCCGTCTCACACCTGTTAACTTAAAGGGCCCCCGTCTCACACCTGTTAACTTAAAGGGCCCCGTCTCACCCCCGTTACCTTAAAGGGTCCCGTCTCACCCCTGTTAACTTAAAGGGCCCCGTCTCACCCCTGTTAACTTAAAGGCCCCCGTCTCACCCCTGTTAACTTAAAGGGCCCCCGTCTCACCCCTGTTAACTTAAAGGGCCCCGTCTCACCCCTGTTACCTTAAAGGGTCCCGTCTCACCCCTGTTAACTAAAAGGGTCCCGTCTCACCCCTGTTAACTTAAAGGGACCCGTCTCACCCCTGTTAACTTAAAAGGCCCCGTCTCACACCTGTTAACTTAAAGTTTCAATCTGGAGCTAAGACAGATGAGCAGAATATGAGCCCTTTAAATCATGTTATCTATTTAATTCTATAAATTTATTTCATTTTTATGTAAATGTTATTAATACATCTTCATAGTTATGTATTCACATGTTTTAAAATGGTTGTGTTATATATGTGAATATTTGCGTCCTCTCTCTCTGCCCCTCCGCCTCTCCTATGGTCCAATCAGAGATGGTGGGGGCATGTGTCGGAGTCTTCCTATTGGCCGTCCTGTACGAGGGGCTGAAGATGGGCCGGGAGTCGCTGCTGCGCCGCAGTCAGGTCAACGTGCGCTACAACTCGATGCCGCTCCCCGGGGCTGATGGGACGGTTCTCATGGAGACGCACAAGACCGTCGGGTACGCGGCTAATGCTAACGCTAACAACAGCATAAGTCAAGGTTAACTGTAGCTGTAGCTTAGCTTTACTGTAGCTGTAGCTTAGCTTTACTGTATATGTAGCTTAGCTTTACTGTAGCGTAGCTTAGCTTTACTGAAGCTGTAGCTTAGCTTTACTGAAGCTGTAGCTTAGCTTTACTGCAGTTGTAGCTTAGCTTTACTGTAGTAGCTTTTCTGATATCAGCATATTCTGATTGTAGCTTAACAGAGATGCTAACAGAGATGCTAAACCCTCATCTCGTCCTCCCAGGCAGCGGATGCTAAGCCCCGCGCACTTCCTGCAGACACTGCTGCACATCCTGCAGGTGGTGGTCAGCTACTTCCTGATGCTCGTCTTCATGACCTACAACGCCTACCTCTGCATCGCCGTGGCAACCGGCGCCGGTATGGGCTACTTCCTGTTCAGCTGGCGGAAGGCCGTGGTCGTCGACATCACCGAGCACTGCCACTAACTAGCGCGCTAGTTAGCATCTGGGTTAGGGTTAGCTAGTATGCTAGTTAGCATCTGGTTTCTGGGTTAGGGTTAGCTAGTGCTCTAGTTAGCATCTGGTTTCTGGGTTAGGGTTAGCTAGTGCGCTAGTTAGCATCTGGTTTCTGGGTTAGGGTTAGCCAGCGCGCTAGTTAGCATCTGGTTTCTGCTGATCACAATCGATAACACTCTGTAGCGTGTTAGCACGCTAGCTAGCCTGGAACCACACATCCCAGCGAGACTCTAACACTAACGTCTGTAGTTAGCGATACATAAATAATTTTTTTTTTAAGTTGTTTTTTGTGAACTCCTGTTGTTGGGCGAGCCGGCCAATCACAGCTTGAATCATCTCGGTTCTGATTAGCCAAATCCTGTCAAACTGTGCCATGACAACTAGGTTAGCAATCGCTGCTACTAGCCAACACGTTAGCATCAGTAGCTATTCTATAGTTAGCATTGTTAGCATTGTTAGCATATGGTCCAATCATAACATTACAATATCTTTTATTAGGAATGTTTGATTTAATTAGAATTATTAAACTAACATTTTACTTTTAAAAAACTAAATAATCTTCAGACAATTTATATTTTAACGATGTTCAGAACATCCTCCTCTCCCATTGGTCCGCGAGCCGGCCAATCAGAGCTCAGAGGTTTTACAACAAACATCAGATTCATTTTTTATTTGATTTTCAAAAATAAAGGAACTTTGATGTCATGAAGGAAATTCACTAACATCACTTTAAAGCCGTTTTGTTGTTGCGTTGTTTTTCCCGCCACCGTCGGCCTTAACCCGACACGCCTTACCGCGGCGGGACGTCCCGACAGAGACTTAACGTGGTGGTAGGATGGATCCCTACAGAGAGAGACCTTTTAGGTAAAGAGTAAGATGCTTTTAGTTTAACATGAAACAGCCCCAACATCACCATCACCAAACCCACCAGACTCCATGTAAATAATCACTACTTTTAGAGTGTATAGAGCAGCATATCTCCACCAGACTCCATGTAAATAATCACTACTTTTAGAGTGTATAGAGCAGCATATCTCCACCAGACTCCATGTAAATAATCACTACTTTTAGCGTGTATAGAGCAGCATATCTCCACATGTAAATGGGTGAATTAAGAGTTTATTCCAACCAGACCAGAGTGGTGGAACAGTGGAAAGATGAACCAAGACGGCTTTTGGTAGTTTTATTCAGTTTCTGTCCACTTTGAATGAAGCGTGTTTTACGATGATGAAAGTGATTATTTACATGGAGTCTGGTGGAGATATGCTGCTCTATACACACTAAAAGTAGTGATTATTTACATGGAGTCTGGTGGAGATATGCTGGTCTATACACACTAAAAGTAGTGATTATTTACATGGAGTCTGGTGGAGAGATGCTGCTCTATACACGCTAAAAGTAGTGATTATTTACATGGAGTCTGGTGGGTTTGGTGATGGTGATGTCGGGGCTGTTTCATGTTAAACTAAAAGCATCTTCCTCTTTAACTAAAAGGTCTATCTCTGTAAAGATCCATCCCATAATGTTGTCACACACTTAGAATAATAATCTGAGGTTGTGAGCAGTAACAACAGAACTTTTAGGGGACTTGTTTAGTACTGGACCAGTTCCAGAGATCAGACACGGAGACGTGGAGTCCACGTTGATAGAAAACCTGAAGTTCTCCTTTAATAATCTTCTGTTTCTGGCTGAGAGCCTCCATAGATGTCATTGATGATCTATTGTAATTGTGAGTCACACAGAGGTGGGCGGAGCTTAATCACTGGACCAATCAGGTTGCAGGGACAGATTCCTGTTACTGGAGGAGACAAGTGAGAATCTGTCGTTTTAAATGAAGTTTTTCTGTTAATCAGAATATTAAAGTGTGTCAAAATGTTTTAATGTCACAAATGCTGGAATCATAGAAAAAACTGAATAAAGTTTATGTAGAAACTCGTCTGAAATATTTAATATGAGAATAAAACATGTTGGGGTGGGGGGGCGGGGGTAGAAAGGGCCGTTGCACGGACTCGGCCTACATTATTATTATCATTATTATATTATTATTATATCATATATTATCATAGAAATGTTATAGAAGAAAACTAAACTCTGTTTATGTCTATAAATTTAATAATAATACATAATTTTATATTTACCCAAATCCCAAAGTGT
Organism: Etheostoma perlongum; assembly: GCA_026937815.1. Lineage (NCBI taxonomy): Eukaryota > Metazoa > Chordata > Actinopteri > Perciformes > Percidae > Etheostoma > Etheostoma perlongum. Next base: position 177,032 of record CM049386.1, read on the forward strand.
TACATTATAAAACATTTCTCCTGAATCCCCCAAAAGTCAGCGTGAGATAAAATTTTCATATTTTAGAAAACAATAATCTTAAAGTCAGTGACCAATCAGGGAAGATTAAAGGTCATTTGTTGGCTGATTTTTCCATTTAATTGTCCATTAATATTGTAAAGTATTCCCTAATTTTAACTTTTTCATTACAAACACAACAGAAATATTCAGCCACTTGTTTAAATTATTAAACAAAAATCTAATTTTTTTGTGCTCCAAAAAAATGATATCATGATTTACGACACTGCACAATCTGTTCCCATAGACAGTTAAAGGAAGTCTGTTCACCTCCACCGGGAAGCTAACGTTAGCTTAGCTAACAGCTAATTCGGCTAACCACTAGCTGAGATCATAGACATATATATGACCATAGACATATATATGTCTATGGTCATATACTGTATGTGTCTATGGCTGAGACAGCATGTAAAATGAATGAATTATGAGTTAACTGTTTAAATATATAACAGCTGTTACGTCAGTTCTACTTTACTTGTACTCATTTAAAATACAATCACGCAGTACTTGTCTTTATTATTACTGTAAAGTCTTAATTTAGCTGGAGCTGTTTACTTTGAGTAACGTTATTTTAGGCTGAATCAAGCTAGCGGTTAGCCGAATTAGCTGTTAGCTAAGCTAGCGTTAGCTTTCCGGTGGAGGCTAACAGCAGACCGCTACTGGAAGATCGTAAATCCTCGTACATCATGAATATCATCTGCGCGTGCGCTTACATCTTGCACATGCGCAGAACGGATCGTGTACCAACCGTATTAACCTACGTTATGAGGGGACTTCCGGTTACCTGTAGACGGCGGTAATTAGCTGTGACACCGCGAAGCTTCCGGAAGAAGAGCAGAAGAAGAGGAACTTCCGGCTGTGGGTCAAATCTTCCTCCTTTCAGTGATTTCTCACGTTATTACCCCGGCCCCCCCGCAGTCTGCCCCGCACCGACCCTCCGATGGCCTCCCGGCGGCCGGACAGCTTCGACGGGCTCGGGTACCGCGGCGACCCGCTGTACGGAGCCTCCTACCCGGCCCGGAGCGCTGGAGGCCCCGCGGAGCTGCAGCACTGGGTCACCAGCCCGCCGGACATCCCGGGCAGCCGCAACCTGCACCACACGGACCGGACCCCGCAGCTGGAGGAGCCGCTGGGGGTCCCCGGAGGTCCTTCGGCCGCCTGGGAGGCTCCGCAGCCCGGAGGACCGCCCGCTGGTAGGTCGGAGGGGAGGGACGGAGATGGGTAGCTAGCAGGCTAACAGGCTAGTAGTACCATGTATACCAGGCTAACAGGCTAATAGGCTAGTACCATGTATATTAGGCTAACAGGCTAGTAGTACCATGTATATCAGGCTAACAGGAAAAAGTGATTATTTACATGGAGTCTGGTGGAGATATGCTGCTCTATACACGCTAAAAGTAGTGATTATTTACATGGAGTCTGGTGGAGATATACTGATTTATACACACTAAAAGCAGTGATTATTTACATGGAGTCTGGTGGAGATATACTGATTTATACACACTAAAAGCAGTGATTATTTACATAATGTCTGGTGGAGATATGCTGCTCTATACACGCTAAAAGTAGTGATTATTTACATAATGTCTGGTGGAGATATGCTGCTCTATACAGGCTAAAAGTAGTGATTATTTACATGGAGACTGGTGGGTTTGGTGATGGTGATTTCGGGGCTGTTTCATGTTAAACTAAAAGGATCTTCCTACATCTGTCCCGTAGGGATACATTACAGCTTGTTTCTCCCTGATGCTGAACATCTGTCCTGTAGGGTAACATTACAGCTTGTTTCTAACTGATGCTGAACATCTGTCCTGTAGGGTAACATTACAGCTTGTTTCTACCTGATGCTGAACATCTGTCCTGTAGGGTTACATTACAGCTTGTTTCTACCTGATGCTGAACATCTGTCCTGTAGGATAACATTACAGCTTGTTTCTACCTGATGCTGAACATCTGTCCTGTAGGATAACATTACAGCTTGTTTCTACCTGATGCTGAACATCTGTCCTGTAGGGTAACATTACAGCTTGTTTTACCTGATGCTGAACATCTGTCCTGTAGGGTAACATTACAGCTTGTTTCTACCTGATGCTGAACATCTGTCCTGTAGGGTAACATTACAGCTTGTTTCTCCCTGATGCTGAACATCTGTCCTGTAGGGTAACATTACAGCTTGTTTCTACCTGATGCTGAACATCTGTCCTGTAGGGTAACATTACAGCTTGTTTCTACCTGATGCTGAACATCTGTCCTGTAGGGTAACATTACAGCTTGTTTCTACCTGATGCTGAACATCTGTCCTGTAGGGTAACATTACAACTTGTTTCTCCCTGATGCTGAACATCTGTCCTGTAGGGTAACATTACAGCTTGTTTCTACCTGATGCTGAACATCTGTCCTGTAGGGTAACATTACAGCTTGTTTCTACCTGATGCTGAACATCTGTCCTGTAGGGTAACATTACAGCTTGTTTCTACCTGATGCTGAACATCTGTCCTGTAGGGTAACATTACAGCTTGTTTCTCCCTGATGCTGAACATCTGTCCTGTAGGGATAACATTACAGCTTGTTTTCCCTGATGCTGAACATCTGTCCTGTAGGGTAACATTACAGCTTGTTTCTACCTGATGCTGAACATCTGTCCTGTAGGGTAACATTACAACTTGTTTCTCCCTGATGCTGAACATCTGTCCTGTAGGGTAACATTACAGCTTGTTTCTACCTGATGCTGAACATCTGTCCTGTAGGGTAACATTACAGCTTGTTTCTACCTGATGCTGAACATCTGTCCTGTCGGGTTACATTACAGCTTGTTTCTACCCGATGCTGAACATCTGTCCTGTAGGGTAACTTTACAGCTTGTTTCTCCTGATGTTGATTAATTAAGATAATTAATCTGTTATTCGTGTTTTTGTTCTTCCAGAGCAGCTGAATCGATTCGCAGGGTTTGGAATCGGACTCGTCAGGTTGGCAATTAAATTCTTCTTCTTCTAATCTTTAAATAAATGTTTGGGTCATGTGAATCGTCCCAAAGCTCTGATGACGATTTTCAGAATAAAAGTCTGTAATAACCTGTTTGTGTGTCTGCAGTCTGTTCACGGAGAACGTCCTCGCTCACCCCTGCATCGTCTTCCGCAGACAGTGTCAGGTACCTAACTAGTACTCTAACTACCTAACTAGTACTCTAGAACTCTGCAGTACCTAACCAGTACTCTAGCAACAAAGTAGTACTCTAGTAACTCTGCAGTAACTAATAACATGGGGTCCAGGGTGAAAGGGTGAGGATAGTTTTCCATCCTGCTGTTCTCTGATTGGCTGTTCTCTGATTGGCTGCTCTCTGATTGGCTGTCTGTCTGCAGGTGAACTTCCACGGAGGCTGTTACCACCTGACTCCATTCAGCGCCGTTGCCGTCATGTACTCCATCTCCAAGGCTCAGGTACACGCTTCAGATACTAATACATCAACATGTACATGTCAGATACTAATACATCAACATGTACACGCTTCAGATACTAATACATCAACATGTACACGCTTCAGATACTAATATATCAACATGTACACGCTTCAGATACTAATACATGCGTGTTATAAATAAAGTTAACTGGTGTGTGTGTGTGTGTGTGTCCCCGTGTGTGTGTGTGTCCGTCCCTGTGTGTGTGTGTGTGTCCGTGTGTGTGTGTGTGTGTGTGTGTGTGTGTGTGTGTCCCTGTGTGTGTGTCCCTGTGTGTGTGTGTGTGTGTGTGTGTGTGTCCAGGGGGTGAAGTCCCAGTGGAAGGGGATGGGCAGCACCTTCATCGTCCACGGCATCACGCTCGGCGCCGAGGGCGTCATCAGCGAGTTCACGCCGTTACCGCGGTAACCACACACTGTAGTGTCACTGTAGTAGTTAAATCCCCCCCCCACAAGGACACTAACTGAACTGCTGTGTGTGTGTGTGTCTCTGTGTGTGTGTGTGTGTGTGTGTGTCTGTCTGTCTGTGTTTTGTGTGTGTGTGTCTCTGTGTGTGTGTGTGTGTGTGTGTCTGTCTGTCTGTGTTTGTGTGTGTGTGTGTGTGTGTGTGTGTGTGTGTGTGTGTGTGTGTGTGTGTGTGTGTGTGTGTGTGTGTGTGTGTGTGTGTGTGTAGGGAGCTTCCTGTCAGGTGGACCTTCAAACAGCTGGCAGGACATCTGCTGCTCAAAGGGTTGGTCACTTCTCTTCTTCTATGAATGAAAAACTGGACTTTACTCTAGGTAACTCTCTGCCTGTCTCCCTGCCTGTCTCCCTGCCTGTCTCTCTGCCTGTCTCCCTGCCTGTCTCCCTGTCTCTCTGCAGGTTAACAGCTGTAGTAGCTCTCCCTTTCTACTGTGCCAGCCTCATTGAGACCGTCCAGGTGAATATTAATAATATTAATGATTAATAATCAACATCTTTAATGTCTTAATACTTAAATACAGTCAGAGAACAAGCTGCCTTCAGAATAAAAGCTCTTCCTGCCCCCCCCAGAGTGACATCGTGCGTGACGAGGCGTCCTCGGGGCTGCTGGACTGCGTGCGTGAGGGTCTGACCCGGGTCCTGGGGGTGGGCGCCCCCCACAGCCGCCGGCTGCTGCCCCTCGCCGCCCTGCTGGTCCCGGCGGCGCTGCACGCCGTCCTGCGCTACGCCATCGCATCCTGCGTGCAGCGGGCGGCGCTGTGGCTGCACCAGCGTCGCCGCCCCCCCTCCGGCCCCCCCGACCCGCTGGACGCCTACTTCCCCGAGCTGGCGGCGGCGTGGGCGGGCGCGCTGGTGGCGGACGTGGCGCTGTTCCCCTTGGAGACGGCGCTGCACCGCCTCGCCCTGCAGGGCACGCGCACCATCATCGACGCCACGGACGGGGCGGCGGGCGCGCCGGGCCACCCGCTGGTGCTGCCCGTCAACACGCAGTACGACGGCCTCTCCGACTGCCTGCACGCCATCCGGCGCCGGGAGGGCACCGCCGGGTTCTACCGCGGCTTTGGGGCGCTGGCGGCGCAGTACGCGCTGCACGGGGCGCTGCTCGCCGCCGCCAGGACGCTGCTCCGGCCGCTGCTGCTGGACGCACGCGCGTCCGCTAGGGGGGGGGGTCGCCACGGAGACACAACAACACTCAGCTGTTAGCAACCTGATGTCATCATATTCTCAATTATGAAAAATCAATTTTTTCTGTCACCACGGCAACAACACATCAATAACAACGAGACGTGATCCTTAAACAGTTGTTATTACAAATAAAAGCACTTCCTGTAGTGTTAGAACATTTTATTTATTTCAGGAATACACATGTAAATATGGAGGGGCGGGGCTTATTAGGTATTATACAGAGGGGCGGGGCCTATGGGTGACATACATGGGGGCGGGGCTTATTCTGCATCCAGACACCAGGGGGTGATCCAGATGTTCTGGCTTCACTTAGACGATGAAACCGCTGAGTCATGACCCGGTTCAGCGTAGCTTAGCATAAAGACTGGACGCAGGGGGAACTGTTAGCATAGCTTAGCATAAAGACTGAACGCAGGGGGAACTGTAAGCGTAGCTTAGCATAAAGACTGGACGCAGGGGGAACTGTTAGCGTAGCTTAGCATAAAGACTGGATGTGGGGGGAACTGTTAGCATAGACTGGATGCAGGGGGGAACTGTTAGCATAGCTTAACGCAAAGACAGGACATGTAGCTTAGCATAAAGACTGTTAGCGTAGCGTAACCACTTACCAACAACACAAGGTCGGGCTCTGGACGTTTGTGTCACTTCCTGCCTTCAAAGTAAGTGTTGTGTGTTGTGTTGCCATGGAAACGCAGGGTCACTTCCTGTCCAGCATAAAGCATGACTCTGAACAGAAAACACTGTATAAAGTTGTAAAAATGAAAGTATTGAAATAAAATGTAGATTTAGAATTAATTATAAGTGATTAATGAATTATTTAATATAAATCATTAAATGATTAATGAAACCAAATGAGGGAAGAAAAGGTGATGATTTTCAAAAGTTTTGGAAATGAACGTCATGATCTTCTAAAGTCTGGAAAAAACAAAAAGGTTATTCAAAGTGTGTGTGTGTGTTCATTTTTTGTTGTAAATGTCTCAAGTTGAAACTTCTACAAAATAAAAGTTTCTTTATTCTGTAAATTTGTTTTGATGTGAAATAAAATTTTGAAAAAGTGGAAAAGATTCATAAATGAAGATCATATCTTTTATATGTGTGTATGTATGTATGTATATATATATATATATATATATATACACACACACAGTGAGGAAAATAAGTATTTGAACACGCTGTTATTTTGCAAGTTCTCCCACTTAGAAATCATGGAGGGTCTGAAATTGTCCTCGTAGGTGCATGTCCACTGTGAGAGACATAATCTAAATAAACATCCAGAAATCACAATATATGATTTTTTTTAACTATTTATTTGTATGATACAGCTGCAAATAAGTATTTGAACACCTGAGAAAATCAATGTTAATATTTGGTCCAGTAGCCTTTGTTTGCAGTTCCAGAGGTCAAACGTTTCCTGTAGTTCTTCACCAGGTTTGACACACTGCAGAAGGGATTTTGGCCCCTCCTCCACACAGATCTTCTCTAGATCAGTCAGGTTTCTGGGCTGTCGCTGAGAAACACGGAGTTTGAGCTCCCTCCAAAGATTCTCTATTGGGTTTAGGTCTGGAGACTGGCTAGGCCCCCCAGAACCTTGATCTGCTTCTTCCAGAGCCCCTCCTTGGTTCTCCTGGCTGTGTGCTTTGGGTCATTGTCATGTTGGAAGACCCAGCCTCGACCCATCTTCAATGCTCTAACTGAGGGAAGGAGGTTGTTCCCCAAAATCTCCCAATACATGGCCCCAGTCCTCCTCTCCTTAATACAGTGCAGTCGCCCTGTCCCATGTGCAGAAAAACACCCCCAAAGCATGATGCTACCCCCCATGCTTCACAGTAGGGATGGTGTTCTTGGGATGGTCCTCATCATTCTTCTTCCTCCAAACACGGTTAGTGGAATTATGACCAAAAAGTTCTATTTTGGTCTCATCTGACCACATGACTTTCTCCCATGACTCCTCTGGATCATCCAAATGGTCATTGGCAAACTTAAGACGGCCTTGACATGTGCTGGTTTAAGCAGGGGAACCTTCCGTGCCATGCATGATTTCAAACCATGACGTCTTAGTGTATTACCAACAGTAACCTTGGAAACGGTGGTCCCAGCTCTTTTCAGGTCATGGACCAGCTCCTCCCGTGTAGTTCTGGGCTGATTTCTCACCTTTCTTAGGATCATTGAGACCCCACGAGGTGAGATCTTGCATGGAGCCCCAGTCCGAGGGAGATGGACAGTCATGTTTAGCTTCTTCCATTTTCTAATGATTGCTCCAACAGTGGACCTTTTTTCACCAAGCTGCTTGGACATGTCCCCGTAGCCCTTTCCAGCCTTGTGGAGGTGGACAATTTTGTCTCTAGTGTCTTTGGACAGCTCTTTGGTCTTGGCCATGTTAGTAGTTGGATTCTTACTGATTGTATGGGGTGGACAGGTGTCTTTATGCAGCTAACGACCTCAAACAGGTGCATCTAATTTAGGATAATAAATGGAGTGGAGGTGGACATTTTGAAGGCAGACTAACAGGTCTTTGAGGGTCAGAATTCTAGCTGATAGACAGGTGTTCAAATACTTATTTGCAGCTGTATCATACAAATAAATAGTTAAAAAATCATACATTGTGATTTCTGGATATTTTTTTAGATTATGTCTCTCACAGTGGACATGCACCTACGATGACAATTTCAGACCCTCCATGATTTCTAAGTGGGAGAACTTGCAAAATAGCAGCGTGTTCAAATACTTATTTTCCTCACTGTGTGTATATATATATAAATAAATATTCAGACAATATATACATATTTATATATAAAAACATGTTATGGTTTTGTTATTTAATTTAATATATTTTTTAAATTATTTCATCTATTTTCATCTATTTCATTTTATTTAGGTTGTATTTGTTATAATTTATTAATGTTTATTTCATCATTTTATTAAATGTATGTTGTTTTTCATTATATTTATTAATTTGTTTTTATTTTATATCTTTTCTTTTATTTATTTTTAAGTTAATGTGATTATTTATTTTTGATTCTCTATATTTATTTATATAATATTATACAATATATAATATTTAATTATTTAATTTAATATCGGGTCTTTGGGGATTTCTCTGCTGCAGGCGGAACCTTCGTGTTGGTGTTTGTGTTTCCAGACGGACTCAGTTCCCCGGGCTCCTCCATGTGTATCCGTGTCTCCGCTCGGCCCGGTGTCTCCGCGGTGTGTGTGTTGGTGTCCCGGTAGTCCCGGTGGTCCCGCTGTCTCCCGGTAGTCCCGCGGCTCGGCGCCATGCCGGTCGGCGGCAGCTCTCTGTTCTCCGGCTTCCGGGTCCTGGGCCTCTACTCCGGCCACGTGCCGCACGCGCTCCGGTACCACCACAAGCACCGCGAGTTCTACGTGGTGACGGCGGTCGGTAGAAGCTTCCACACGTACAACGTAAGAACACACACACACACACACACACACACACACACACACACACACACACACACACACACACACACACACACACACACACACACACACACACACACACACACACACACACACACACACACACACACACACACACAGAGACACACACTCACACACACACACACAGAGACACACACTCACACACACACACACACACACACAGAGACACACACTCACACACACACACACACACACACACACAGAGACACACACTCACACACACACAGAGACACACACACACACACACTCACACACACACACACACACACACAGAGACACACACTCACACTCACACACACACACACACAGAGACTCACACTCACACACACACACACAGAGACACTCACTCACACACACACAGACACACACACACACACACAGACACACAGACACACACACACACACACACACAGAGACACACACACACACACAGAGACACACACACACACACACACACACATACACACTCACAGACACACACACACACACACACTCACAGAGACACACACACTCACAGAGACACACACACACAGAGACACACACACACACACACACACACAGAGACACTCACAAAGACACACACACACTCTCACACTCACACTCACACTCACACATACACAGAGACACACACACACAGAGACACACACACACACAAAGTATATATCTCCTAAGCCCCGCCCCTCCCTGTCAGCCTGTGTCTGATTGGTCGGTGTGTTTCAGGTGAACCGATTGGGGATCGTTGCTGTCAGTGAGTATTTTAACCTTTTCATCTTAGTCTGAGTTCTGCTCTCTGATTGGCTGTCGTAACGCTGTGGTGGTTGCCTAGGTAACAGCCTTCCCGATGACATCAGCTGTGTGGCAGCAGACAGGATGTTGGTGTTCGCCGCCGCCGGCCGTGACATCAGCGCCGTCGCACGCAACAGAGAGGCAAGAAAACTTTATTTAAACTTTTAAATAAAGTTTGAGAAGTTAATTAAGTTGTTAACGTAGCAACGGTCTCCGTCCAGGTGGTGATGCGTTACCATGGACACAGACAGGAAGTGCGTCTGCTGCTTCCACTGGGCGATCAGCTGATCTCAGCGGACGCTGGCGGTGATGTCATCGTGTGGGATGTCCAGGGAGGCGGTGAGGGGGACTTCATTACCCATCATGCCTTGCTCTCTCTTAGACGTGTTACCCATCATGCCTTGCTCTCTCTCAGGCGTGTTACCCATCATGCCTTTCTCTCTCTTTCAGACGAGTACCTGCGGCTGCAGTTTGACTCCGCCTCCTTCTCCGTGTCGGCCATGATGCATCCCAGCACCTACCTGAACAAGGTGCTGCTGGGAAGTTCCCAGGGTGCACTGCAGCTCTGGAACATCAAGACCAGGTCAGCAGCTTAGCTTAGCATCCTAGCTTCTTAGCATCCTAGCCTCCTAGCATCTTAGCATCTCTAATAATAATAATGATACATTTTAATGATATTACTAATAATAATATTAATAATAATAATATTAATAGTAATAATTGTGTGTTTCAGTAAGTTGGTGTTTACGTTCCCCGGCTGGTCAGCAGGAGTCACCGCGCTGCAGCAGGTCAGTTTACCTCCTGTCTCCTACCTCCTGTCTCCTGTCTCCTACCTCCTATATCCTATCTCCTACCTCCTATATCCTGTCTCTCCTAATTCCTACCTCCTGTCTCCTACCTCCTATATCCTGTGTCCTATCTCCTACCTCCTATATCCTGTCTCCTACCTCCTGTCTCCTAACTCCTACCTCCTGTCTCCTACTTCCTATATCCTGTCTCCTAACTCCTACCTCCTGTCTTCTACCTCCTATATCCTGTCTCCTACCTCCTATCTCCTAGCTCCTACCCCTATCTCCTAGCTCCTACCTCCTATCTCCTACCTCCTAACCCTTGAACTGCCTCCTGGAAGGGGGGGGGGAGGAGAAAGGAGTTCCCAAGTGCTTTTATTTTGAAAACAACATTAATAATTTTTTTATTTCCAGAGTCCAGCGGTGGACGTGGTCGCCGTCGGCACGGCGACAGGACGAATCATCATTCACAACATTCGATTGGACGAGATGCTGATGAGCTTCACGCAGGACTGGGGACCAATCAGCTCGCTCGCTTTCAGAACAGGTACAGCTCTCTCTTCATGTATTATTGGGTGTTTTTTAACCTGGAACCTAATTAAAAAGTTTTTCACCTCCATCCCCACCAGACTCCATGTAAATAATCACTACTTTTATCCTCGTAAAACACAATTCATTCAAAACTGAATAAAACTACCAAAAGCCGTCTGGGTTCATCTTTCCACTGTTCCAACAATCACCACTCTGGTCTGGTTGGAATAAACTCTTAATTCACCCATTTACATGTGGAGATATGCTGCTCTATACACACTAAAAGTAGTGATTATTTACATGGAGTCTGGTGGAGATATGCTGCTCTATACACGCTAAAAGTAGTGATTATTTACATGGAGTCTGGTGGAGATATGCTGCTCTATACACGCTAAAAGTAGTGATTATTTACATGGAGTCTGGTGGAGATATGCTGCTCTATACACTACCTGTCTCCCTGTCTCTCTTTGTCTCTCTGTCAGACGGTCCTCCCATTGTGGCGTCCTGCAGTCCTCAAGGCCACATTGCATTCTGGGATCTGGAGCGCCGTCAGCTTGTCTCTCAGCTGAGACACGCCCACAGCACAGCCGTCGCTGCGGCAACCTTTGTGCATGGAGAGCCGCTATTGGTCACGAACGGAGGGGACAACGCCATAAAGGTGAGACAGACGTCCTCTCGTCTCTCTTGTGTGATGATGTCACCTGTTGTCCAGGTGTGTGATGATGTTACCTGTTGTCCAGGTGTGTTATGATGACACTTGTTGTCCAGGTGTGTAGTGATGTCACATGTTGTCCAGGTGTGTAATGATGTTGTCCAGGTGTGTAATGACGTCACATGTTGTCCAGGTGTGTAGTGACGTCACATGTTGTCCAGGTGTATAATGATGTTGTCCAGGTGTGTAGTGATGTCACATGTTGTCCAGGTGTGTAATGATGACACCTGTTGTCCAGGTGTGTAGTGATGTTGTCCAGGTGTGTAATGATGTCACATGTTGTCCAGGTGTGTAATGATGACACCTGTTGTCCAGGTGTGTAGTGATGTTGTCCAGGTGTGTAATGATGTCACATGTTGTCCAGGTGTGTAGTGATGACACCTGTTGTCACGGTGTGTAGTGATGTTGTCCAGGTGTGTAGTGATGTTGTCCAGGTGTGTAATGATGTTGTCCAGGTGTGTAATGATGTCACCTGTTGTCCAGGTGTGTAATGATGTTGTCCAGGTGTGTAATGATGTCACCTGTTGTCCAGGTGTGTAATGATGTTGTCCATGTGTGTAATGATGTCACATGTTGTCCAGGTGTGTAATGATGTTGTCCAGGTGTGTTATGATGTTGTCCAGGTGTGTAATGACGTCACATGTCCAGGTGTGTAATGATGTCACCTGTTGTCCAGGTGTGGATATTTGACCAGGAAGGGGGCGGAGCCCGACTGTTGAGGAGTCGTCAGGGTCACAGTGCCCCCCCCACAACCATCCGTCACCACGGCAACGACGGAAAAAACATCCTCAGTGCCGGTGATGACCTACTTATTTATTATTAATAATATCTGGAGCCTTCCTTCCTTCCTTCCTCTTGTCCTTTACATTCTTCTTTCCTTCCCCTCCTGTCCTTCCCTTCCTGTCTTTCCTTCCTTCCTTAAATACTTAAAGGAGCATGCCGATTTATTCACCATACCCCCTCCCCAGATGTTAATCTTGTCCCCCCTCCCCAGGGCAGGACGGGACCCTGCAGTCCTTCTCCTCCGTCCACGAGCGCTTCAACAGGAACTTTGGTCACGGTCAGTTCACAAACCACTGATTTAACCAGACATCCCATAATAGGAGGATGATGTCATTGTGTGTGTGTGTGTGTGTGTGTGTGTGTGTGTGTGTGTGTGTGTGTGTGTGTGTGTGTGTGTGTGTGTGTGTGTGTGTGTGTGTGTGTGTGTGTGTGTGTGTATATATGTGTGTGTCCAGGCTCCATCAACAAGAAGAAAGAGAAGAAGAAGAAGAAGGGGTTGTCCTATGAGGAGCTGCGTCTTCCTCCAATCACAGCATTCTCCTCAGGTACCTCTGACCTCAGAGACCTCTGACCTTTGACCTCTGGTGCCTCTGGTACCTCTGACCTCTGGTACCTCTGACCTCAGGGACCTCTGGTACCTCTGACCTCAGAGACCGCTGACCTCTGACCTTGGGTACCTCTGACCTTGGGTACCTCTGACCTCAGTGACCTCTGGTACCTCTGACCTCAGGGACCTCTGGTACCTCTGACCTCAGGGACCTCTGGTACCTCTGACCTCTGGGACCTCTGACCTCAGAGACCTCTGGGACCTCTGACCTCAGGGACCTCTGGGACCTCTGACCTCAGGGACCTCTGGGACCTCTGACCTCAGAGACCTCTGGTACCTCTGACCTTGGGTACCTCAGACCTCAGGGACCTCTGACCTCTCTCTGCAGCCGCTGCCCGCCAGTCGGACTGGGACGGCATCGTTGCGTGTCACCGCGGTCGCCTAGCAACCACCACGTGGAACTACCAGCGGTGCACCATGGGAGCTCATCACCTGCAGCCGCCTGCTGGGCGCAGCAACGCTGTTGCTACGGTAATGATAGTTTCACACCTGTTACTATAAGCCCCTCCCCCTCGCGGTCACGTGATTTCCTGTCTCTGTGTTCCAGGCTGTCGACATCACTTCCTGTGGGAACTTCGCTGTGATTGGCTCGTCGTGCGGCCGCGTCGACGTCTACAACCTCCAGTCCGGCCTGCACCGCGGTTGCTATGGCAACAATGAAAAAGGTTTGTTGCTTGGTTCATTGTCTGTCTGATATTATCCAGGAGAAATGTTATTATGAATCTTCGTTGCAGCTCACAGCGGGGCGGTGCGAGGCGTTGCCACGGAGACCCTGAACCAGATGACCTTCACTGCGGGTTCTGATTGGCTGCTCAAGTTCTGGCGCTTCAAGACCAGGAAACAGGAAGATCAGCTAAAGCTACAGGCTGCACCAGCTAGCATGGTGCTACACCGAGACAGGTAGCTAACAGCTAGCATGGTGCTACACCGAGACAGGTAGCTAACAACTAGCATGGTGCTACACCGAGACAGGTAGCTAACTGCTAGCATGGCGCTACACAGAGACAGGTAGCTAACAACTAGCATGGTGCTACACCGAGACAAGTAGCTAACAGCTAGCATGGTGCTACACCGAGACAGGTAGCTAACAACTAGCATGGTGCTACACAGGAACAGCTAGCATGGTGCTACACAGAGACAGGTAGCTAATATCTAGCATAATGCTAACAGCTTGCAAGATGCTAATATTTTTCTGTTTCTTGTTAGTGGGATGTTAGCACTAGCGCTGGATGACTTCACGCTAGCGGTGGTCGACATAGAAACCAGACGGGTCGTCAGGAAGTTTGCAGGTCACCATGGCAACGTCAACGACATGGTGGGTCCACAGGAGCTAACTGTAGCGGCATGTTGTAATTGATTGGCCGGCGCTGTCTCTGTAAGAAGCCCACTCTGCTCTGATTGGCCAGATTTTACCAACCAGACCTGACTGGTCTTTTTGTTGTTGTTCCTCAGACGTTCAGCCCTGATGGACGCTGGCTGGTTACCGCGGCGATGGACTGTACCATTCGGACCTGGGACCTCCCATCTGGATGGTGAGTTAACTGTGTGTGTGTGTGTGTGTGTGTGTGTGTGTGTGTGTGTGTGTGTGTGTGTGTGTGTGTGTGTGTGTGTGTGTGTGTGTGTGTGTGTGTGTGTACTTTAATAATAATTTCTTCTTCTTCAGTCTCGTGGACTGTTTCCTGGTTGCCATGGCGCCGGTGGGCGTGTCCTTGTCGGCAACCGGAGACTTCCTGGCGACGGCTCACGTGGACAGTCTGGGCGTGTTCCTCTGGTCTGGACCAATCACAGCACATCTAATTAGCATAACAATAATGTTTAATTTAGCCTTCAAAATATTACTTTTTATGATTTTATTTTATTTTGAAAATTTTGAAATAATTTATTAAAATAAAGATTATGTTGAATTTTTCAATATTAAAATTTGTTATTTAAAACAAATATTTCATATCTTTAAAATGTTTGATTATTAAAAATTATTTGAATTGCAATTTAAATTGATTTGTTTTGTATTTTTATATTTTTTTACCGTTTTTATTTCTTCTGTTTTTTTGTATCATTTTAGGGGAATTTTTTTTTTTTACAGTGTTAATATTTTCATTCATAAATATCCTCTTGTAATTAACAGAAGAAATCTGTTTACGTTCTTTATGAATCCTGTAATATCAGATCAGCCAATCACAGTGCAGCTTTCCTCCCTCAGGACCAATAAGAGCCTGTGTGGACCTGTGGGGCTCCGCCCCCTCCCGGCTGACCACCAACCGACCGAGGAGACGCTGCCAGGTGTCACGGCGGACGAGTCGGCGCAGGAAGTGACATCAGAGGAGGCTGATGATGCGTACGAGTCGGCGGAGCAGCTGGGGGCGGAGCTTGTGACGCTGTCGCTGCTGCCGGAGTCTCGCTGGAAGAGTCTGCTGCACCTGGACGTCATCAAGGTGACATCATCACGCCGTCACTGACATCATCACGCCGTCACTGACATCACGGCATCACTGACATCATCAGGACATCACTGACATCACGGCATTACTGACATCATCACAACCACTTACATCATCACGGCATCACTGACATCATCGCGACATCACTGACATCACGGCATCACTGACATCATCACGCCGTCACTGACATCACAACATCACGCCAAAGTCTATCTGTAGATAAGATTTAAATTTTCGAAATTAAAAAATGTGTGTGTGTGTGTGTGTGTGTGTGTGTGTGTGTGTGTGTGTGTGTGTGTGTGTGTGTGTGTGTGTGTGTGTGTGTGTGTGTGTGTATGTGTACGTGTGTGTAGAGGAGGAATAAGCCTGTAGCGCCCCCTGCTGCTCCGGCTGCTGCTCCGTTCTTCCTGCCAACACTTCCTGGTCTCACGCCCAGATTTGCCGCGCCAACGCCAACAGAACAGGAAGCACAGGTACAGCTAATTCTTCTTCTGCTTCTTCTTCTACTGCTTCTAACATTACACGTAACATAACATTACATAACATTTTAACATGAAACAGCCCTGAACTCACCAAGACCAACTCCAATAGACTCCATGTAAATAATCACTATTTTTACTTTTAAATACACGCTAAAAGTAGTGATTATTTACATGGAGTCTGGTGGAGATATGCTGCTCTATACACGCTAAAAGTAGTGATTATTTACATGGAGTCTGGTGGAGATATGCTGCTCTATACATGCTAAAAGTAGTGATTATTTACATGGAGTCTGGTGGTTTGGTGATGGTGATGTCGGGGCTGTTTCATGTTAAACTAAAAGGATCTTCCTCTTTAACTAAAAGGTCTATCTCTGTACGGATCCATCCCATAATGTTGTCAGACTCTTAGAATAATATTACTAATAATAATGGATGATGTTGTTTCAGTCCAAGCTGTTGCGTTGGGGCTTGTTGTCTCAGAGGTCAGAGTTCAGTTCTGATCTGGAGTCAGCGCTGCAGACCGGATCATGTGAGTCCACATCTCTCTCATTAGTAGTAGTAGTAATAATAATATTAATAATAATCTCATTAATATTACACTATGATGTTTTACTCTCTGTCTGTCTGTCTGTCTGTCTCTCTCTCTGTCTGTCTGTCTGTAGTTGAGCGGCCGCTGCGTCTCCTGAAGGATTGTGGGCCGGCGGCACTCTCTGTGGAGCTCAGCAGTCTGACATCAGAGGGGGGCGGGGCCAGCTGTGTGGCATCAGAGGGGGGCGGGGCCAACAGTCTCCTCCTCGCCTTCATCCTGCTGATTGACAGCATGTTGGCCAGTGGCCGGGACTTCGACCTGGCGCACGCTTACCTGGCGCTTTTCCTCAAGGTCAGCCAATCACAACGCAGCGAGCCGTTGGCTTTCACAAAGTCTTTTATTGTGAAAATCTTTCCTGTTTTTCTTTGTTTTCAGCTCCATCTGCGCTCGCTGTCTCAGGACCCTGTTGCCATGGCAGCGCTGCTCCGCCTCTCCTCCCGGCTGGAGGCGGGATGGGCGGAGCTACGGGCTACATTCGACCAATCACTGTGTCTGCTGACGTACGCCAAGAGTGCTCTGCTGTGACACACACGCACATGCACACACATATATACACACACACACACACACACACACACACATATATACACACACGCGCACACACACACACACACACACACACACACACACACACACACACACACACACACACACATATACAAACACACACACACACATATACACACACGCACACACACACACACACACACATATACACACAGAGACACACACACACACACACACATATACACACAGAGACACACACACACACACACATACACACAGAGAGACACACACACACACACACACACACACATATACACACAGAGACACACACACACACACACACACATATACACACAGAGAGACACACACACACACACACATTCTTTACGTATTAAGAGATTTTGATTTTGTTGTTTACGAATAAAGAAATTGACCCAGAACATTTTTTTTTTTTTACTTTTATATAAAGTCGTGTTGCACCAAAGAAGAAGAATGAAGATATCTTCACAAATCGGGGTTGGGGGGGCTCCCTCTCTAAGCGTAAGCGTAGCGCCATTTTAATGCTACAAAGACATCACCTGCCGTTAGCATCCCATTGACTCCCATTCATTTTGGCGTCACTTTAACAGAGAATAACTTTACATCTTAAATCTTAACTAGCATGTTAGTTAGCAGTAATTAGCATGAGCCTATGTTAATGTTAATTAGCATGTTAGTTAGCAGTAATTAGCCTGTGCCTATGTTAATGTTAACTAGCATGCTAGTTAGCAGTAGAGTATTATCTCAGTGTATATATGTACTTGTACTGCAGTATAGGAGCAGTCGAGTATTGTCTGTGTGTATATGTACTTGTTCTGTAGTATAGGATCAGAATACTGTGTTATGTATAGTATTGGGTTTGTGACGTCACACACACTGTAATC
Source organism: Etheostoma perlongum (assembly GCA_026937815.1). Lineage (NCBI taxonomy): Eukaryota > Metazoa > Chordata > Actinopteri > Perciformes > Percidae > Etheostoma > Etheostoma perlongum. Next base: position 194,795 of record CM049386.1, read on the forward strand.
ACGTGATCATTACAACACGTCACCCTGACAGATATCCTGTGTAGCGCTGAGTCAGCTGAACCACCGGAAACAAAACAAAGAGCAGTGCGCATGCGCAGCGCCAGCAGGCTGCGAGCTCGTGCTGCGGATCGACCCATGAACTTTTTTATTAATTCATTATTTAAAATAAAAACCTTTTGATGTTTTATTTCTGGTTTTAACTGAAGACAGATTGTGACGTCACAGAGCACGTGATAACCAGCACGAGACACTCCGAAGCGCGAGACCTGAGGCGGTCTGTCAACACGGAAGTCCAGTCATAAAAGGTTTGAATTTAAAAATATAGTTTTATTAAATTTATCTGTACTGCCGGTTGACCTACAGAAGGTTTGATTTGTTCAACCAACAGAAGGAATTACCCAAAATATTTTGTTTTAATTTATATATTTTTTTTATAAAACGAAAATATTAAAAGTAAAAAGAAACAGACCCAAACCAACCAGACTCCATGTAAATAATAACACATTTTAGCGTGTATAGAAGAGATATACTGCTCTATACATGCTGAAAGTAGTGATTATTTACATGGAGTCTGGTGGAGATATGCTGCTCTATACATGCTTAAAGTAGTGATTATTTACATGGAGTCTGGTGGAGATATGCTGCTCTATACATGCTTAAAGTAGTGATTATTTACATGGAGTCTGGTGGAGATATGCTTCTCTATACACGCTAAAAGTAGTGATAATTTACATGGAGTCTGGTGGAGATATCCTGCTCTATACACGCTAAAAGTAGTGATTATTTACATGGAGTCTGGTGGAGATATGCTGCTCTATACACGCTAAAAGTAGTGATTATTTACATGGAGTCTGGTGGAGATATGCTGCTCTATACATGCTAAAAGTAGTGATTATTTACATGGAGTCTGGTGGAGATATGCTGCTCTATACACGCTAAAAGTAGTGATTATTTACATGGAGTCTGGTGGGTGATGGTGATTTCGGGGCAGACATGACTGAATCTTTCTCTTAGTTGAGGGATGAAGAGGAGTCGGCTGCTGGCCGTGCTGGTGGGAGGGATCTTCTGCGTTGCTGTGATATCACTGTACCTGATGCTGGAGCTGATGCAGGGGGTGGAGCTTCAGCACCGCGTGGATACACCCACTGGACAGGTTGGCAACGTGAGTCAGAACCCAAATTTCTCTGTTTGCACATATTGTTTTTCACAAATTTGCCTTTTTCAAATCAGGATGATATCCTCAACCTTAGTATGAATCTGGCTAAATGTATGTAATCAGAAACCTTTATTAATTGTGTTCGTTAACCAATCAGCATCTTTGTGTGCAGGACTTGTCCCTCCTCCAGCAGAAGATTGACAGGTTGGAGCTTCTCCTTAACAACAACAACCGTATGGTTGCTATGCTGCGGGACACTCTGATGCAACGCAAAGCATCATGGGAAACAGGACGAGGGGCCAACGGCAGTTTAGGCTCCGCCCAAAGGCTGCCTGGCTGCCGATTGGCCGAAGAGATGAAGGACGGAACTGATGGAGTACAGGTTAGCTTAACATAGTATATACTAAGGTTAGCTTAGCATATGCTAACAGTTGTTTTGTCTGTTTTGTAACTGTTATTTATTAATTTAAAAACTCTAGCTTCATAATGACATTAGCTGCATGCTATCAACCGTAGCTGCATGCTAACAACAGTAGCTGCATGCTAACAACAGTAGCTTCATGTTATCAACCGTAGCTGCATGCTAACAACAGTAGCTGCATGCTAACAACAGTAGCTTCATGCTATCAACCGTAGCTGCATGCTATCAACAGTAGCTGCATGCTATCAACCGTAGCTGCATACTTACATCGGTAGCTGCATGCTATCAACAGTAGCAGCATGCTAACAACAGTAGTTACATGCTAACAACAGTAGCTGCATGCTATCAACAGTAGCTACATGCTAACGACAGTGCGTGGATGTGTTTTAGCTGCTGGACATCTACGACCTCCTGCCGTTCGATAACCCCGATGGCGGCGCCTGGAAACAAGGCTTTGAAATCCGTTACCATGGCAACGAGTGGGACGAGCAGCCGCTGGAAGTTTTCCTGGTTCCTCATTCACACAACGACCCGGGTGAGTTGTTATTATTATTATTTTTATTATTATTATCCATCCATCCATCTTCATCCGCTTATCCGGTATCGGGTCTCGGGGGCAGCAGCTCCAGTAGGGGACCCCAAACTTCCCTTTCCCGAGCCACATCAACCAGCTCCGACTGGGGGGTCCTGAGGCGTTCCCAGGCCAGGTTGGAGATATAATCTCTCCACCTAGTCCAGGGTCTTCCCCGAGGCCTCCTCCCAGCTGGACGTGCCTGGAACACCTCCCTAGGGAGGTGCCCAGGAATTATTATTATTATTATTATTTAAATAACGGTTGTGTGTGTGTGTGTGTGTGTGTGTGTGTGTGTGTGTGTGTGTGTGTGTGTGTGTGTTTCAGGCTGGTTGAAGACATTTGACAGGTATTATGAGGACCAGACGAAACACATCCTCAACAACATGCTGATCAAACTGAGTGAAGACAGCAGGTACTCACCTTCAACTCAACTTTATTTATACTGTCACATGACAGATAGAGCAGGTCTAGACCTCTCTATAATTTACAGATAGAGCAGGTCTAGACCTCTCTATAATTTACAGATAGAGCAGGTCTAGACCGCTCTATAATTTACAGATAGAGCAGGTCTAGACCGCTCTATAATTTACAGATAGAGCAGGTCTAGACCGCTCTATAATTTACAGATAGAGCAGGTCTAGACCTCTCTATAATTTACAGATAGAGCAGGTCTAGACCGCTCTATAATTTACAGATAGAGCAGGCCTAGACCACTCTATAATTTACAGATAGAGCAGGTCTAGACCGCTCTATAATTTACAGATAGAGCAGGTCTAGACCGCTCTATAATTTACAGATTGAGCAGGTCTAGACCTCTATAATTTACAGATAGAGCAGGTCTAGACCGCTCTATAATTTACAGATAGAGCAGGTCTAGACCTCTCTATAATTTACAGATAGAGCAGGTCTAGACCGCTCTATAATTTACAGATTGAGCAGGTCTAGACCTCTCTATAATTTACAGATAGAGCAGGTCTAGACCGCTCTATAATTTACAGATTGAGCAGGTCTAGACCTCTATAATTTACAGATAGAGCAGGTCTAGACCGCTCTATAATTTACAGATAGAGCAGGTCTAGACCACTCTATAATTTACAGATAGAGCAGGTCTAGACCGCTCTATAATTTACAGATAGAGCAGGTCTAGACCGCTCTATAATTTACAGATAGAGCAGGTCTAGACCTCTCTATAATTTACAGATAGAGCAGGTCTAGACCGCTCTATAATTTACAGATAGAGCAGGTCTAGACCTCTCTATAATTTACAGATAGAGCAGGTCTAGACCGCTCTATAATTTACAGATAGAGCAGGTCTAGACCACTCTATAATTTACAGATAGAGCAGGTCTAGACCTCTCTATAATTTACAGATAGAGCAGGTCTAGACCTCTCTATAATTTACAGATAGAGCAGGTCTAGACCGCTCTATAATTTACAGATAGAGCAGGTCTAGACCACTCTATAATTTACAGATAGAGCAGGTCTAGACCACTCTATAATTTACAGATAGAGCAGGTCTAGACCTCTCTATAATTTACAGATAGAGCAGGTCTAGACCTCTCTATAATTTACAGATAGAGCAGGTCTAGACCACTCTATAATTTACAGATAGAGCAGGTCTAGACCGCTCTATAATTTACAGATAGAGCAGGTCTAGACCGCACTATAATTTACAGATAGAGCAGGTCTAGACCGCTCTATAATTTACAGATAGAGCAGGTCTAGACCACTCTATATAATGTCCATCAGGAGGAAGATGAGTTATTAATTAATTCTGTTTGTGATCATCAGGAGGAAGATGATTTGGGCAGAAATCAGTTATTTCTCTAAGTGGTGGAACGACATCGATGAGGAGAAGAGAGAGGCGGTCAGACGGTAACTGTTAGTCCTCTGGTCTCCTACACAGAGACAGTCAAACGCACCTCAGCTCCACAGACAGACAGATTATTATTACTATTTATTTGTATGATACAGCTGCAAATAAGTATTTGAACACCTGAGAAAATCAATGTTAATATTTGGTACAGTAGCCTTTGTTTGCAGTTCCAGAGGTCAAACGTTTCCTGTAGTTCTTCACCAGGTTTGACACACTGCAGAAAGGATTTTGGCCCACTCCTCCACACAGATCTTCTCTAGATCAGTCAGGTTTCTGGGCTGTCGCTGAGAAACACAGAGTTTGAGCTCCCTCCAAAGATTCTCTATTGGGTTTAGGTCTGGAGACTGGCTAGGCCCCCCCAGAACCTTGATCTGCTTCTTCCAGAGCCACTCCTTGGTTCTCCTGGCTGTGTGCTTCGGGTCATTGTCATGTTGGAAGACCCAGCCTCGACCCATCTTCAATGCTCTAACTGAGGGAAGGAGGTTGCTCCCCAAAATCTCCCAATACATGGCCCCGGTCCTCCTCTCCTTAATACAGTGCAGTCTCCCTGTCCCATGTGCAGAAAAACACCCCCAAAGCATGATGCTACCCCCCCATGCTTCACAGTAGGGATGGTGTTCTTGGGATGGTCCTCATCATTCTTCTTCCTCCAAACACGGTTAGTGGAATTATGACCAAAAAGTTCTATTTTGGTCTCATCTGACCACATGACTTTCTCCCATGACTCCTCTGGATCATCCAAATGGTCATTGGCAAACTTAAGACGGCCTTGACATGTGCTGGTTTAAGCAGGGGAACCTTCCGTGCCATGCATGATTTCAAACCATGACGTCTTAGTGTATTACCAACAGTAACCTTGGAAACGGTGGTCCCAGCTCTTTTCAGGTCATGGACCAGCTCCTCCCGTGTAGTTCTGGGCTGATTTCTCACCTTTCTTAGGATCATTGAGACCCCACGAGGTGAGATCTTGCATGGAGCCCCAGTCCGAGGGAGATTGACAGTCGTGTTTAGCTTCTTCCATTTTCTAATGATTGCTCCAACAGTGGACCTTTTTTCACCAAGCTGCTTGGACATGTCCCCGTATCCCTTTCCAGCCTTGTGGAGGTGGACAATTTAGTCTCTAGTGTCTTTGGACAGCTCTTTGGTCTTGGCCATGTTAGTAGTTGGATTCTTACTGACTGTATGGGGTGGACAGGTGTCTTTATGCAACTAGACACAACCTATCTTTTCACTGTTATGCAGATGATCTGCAAATCTATCTGCCATTGAAGCCTGGTGATGTATAAGGTACTTTAGTTGACTGCATCACGGACATTAAGCAGTGGTTTGCCCAAAATTTTATGCACTTAATTGAGGATAAAACTGAATATATTGTGTTTGGAGAATCTGTGTCTAACGGGTTTGGTCCCTGGTTTCCAATGGCCAGACAGACGGTAAGGAACTTAGGAGTGATTTTTGATAGTTCCTTTAAATTCAACAAACAGATTGATAATGTTGTTAGATTGAGCTTTTTTAAACTACGCCTTCTGGCAAAGGTAAAATCGTTTTTAAACCGTCATGACCTTGAGAAGGCTATTCACGCTTTAATAAGCTCTAGACTGGACTACTGCAATTCCCTGTATATCGGTGTTTCCCAGTCCTCTGTTGACCGTCTCCAACTTGTCCAAAATGCAGCGGCCCGCCTGTTAACGAGCACAAAAAAACGAGACCACATAACTCCGATTCTTTATTCTCTTCATCGGCTCCCGGTACACTTTAGAATTGAGTATAAAATTGTATTGTTTGTTTTTAAAGCTCTTAATGGCCTTGCCCCATCTTACATTTCAGACATGCTGACCATTCGTAATTATGGTAGGACGTTGAGGTCATCTAATCAACTTATGTTGGAAGTGCCCAGGTCAAGACTGAAACACTGGGGGGACCTAAGGTCTGGAATAAGCTACCCAGTGAGATGCGTATCGTTACTGACCTGGGCCTTTTCAAATCAAGACTTAAAACGCATCTCTTTAAAGTGGCGTTCGGTACCTAGTAATGTGATGGCACATTTATATTTATATTTATATTGATTTTACTTTTTCTCATTCATTATTGTATTTTTGTTAGTGGTGTGTTGTTGTTTTTAAATTCTGTGGTTTTTATCTGTTGTGAAGCACTTTGGTTCACCTATCGGTTGATGTAAGGTGCTATATAAATAAAATACATTTACATTTACATTTAACTACCTCAAACAGGTGCATCTAATTTAGGATAATAAATGGAGTGGAGGTGGACATTTTGAAGGCAGACTAACAGGTCTTTGAGGGTCAGAATTCTAGCTGATAGACAGGTGTTCAAATACTTATTTGCAGCTGTATCATACAAATAAATAGTTTAAAAAAATGTTTTTTCGTTGATTTTGTTGTTGCTTTTTATAATATTAGTTTATATTAATGTATTTAATCAACATGTTGTCTTCTCTTCCTCTGTGGTGTGTGCGCTGCTCTGTGATTGGTCAGCCTGGTGGGGGCGGGGCAGCTGGAGATGGTGACGGGCGGCTGGGTGATGGCGGACGAAGCCAACAGCCACTACTTCGCCCTGTTGGATCAGCTGATGGAGGGACACCAGTGGCTCCAGAGACACCTTGGTACCCCACTTCCTGTTTCCTGTCGCTGAGACAGCCTTAGATGTATTTATACCCATAGATACTGCCTTTTGTTTATTAATATACAGTGTGTGTGTGTGTGTGTGTGTGTGTGTGTGTGTGTGTGTGTGCACGTGTGCAGGTGTGACGCCGAGCAGCGGTTGGGCCGTGGATCCCTTTGGCCACTCCCCCTCCATGGCCTACCTGCTGAAGGGGGCGGGGCTTAGCAACATGGTCATCCAACGCGTTCACTACGCCGTCAAGAAGCACTTTGCCCAGCAACGCACGCTCGAGTTCCTATGGCGACAGAGCTGGGGTGGGTGTGGCCACAGTGACATCCCTTCCCCAAAACTGTATGTTAACTAACCCCGCCCACTTCCTGTTTGCAGACTCCTCCCCTCGCAGTGACATCACGTGTCACATGATGCCGTTCTACAGCTACGACGTTCCGCACACGTGCGGTCCGAACCCGGCCGTCTGCTGCCAGTTCGACTTCCACCGGCTGCCGGGGGGGCGGGTCTTCTGCCCCTGGAGGATCCCGCCGCAGCCAATCACAGAGCAGAACGTCCAGGAGAGGTCTGTAGGGGGCGTGGCCAACGTCATTATGCAGATTTATCATTTAATACCAACGGACTTCTGGGACTTTTTGTTTTAATATTGTGACTTTGTCCCGAAGGAAGACGTTAGTCAGGTTTCTCTATGTTTCTGTGTCCCTCCCAGAGCCCTGCTCCTATTGGACCAGTACCGGCAGAAGTCCCGCCTCTTCCTGTCTCCGGTTTTGATGGTCCAGCTCGGAGACGACTTCCGCTTCGTGGAGGCGAGCGAGTGGGACGCCCAGTTTACGAACTACCAGAAGCTCTTCGACTACTTCGACCAGCACCCGGAGCTGCACGTCAAGGTGGGGGGGCAACTAATAATTAGGGGGGTTCCGTTGGTATCGCGGTTTTAAGGTCACGGTTTCCGGTTCGGTACTCCAGAAGTCTACTTCAGCATATGATATAAACAGGGGCTTGACCCACACGATCAGTATGGGACAACATGATAGAGACATATCGAGTTATAATAAGAAAACAACGCTATCAATACGTTGCTATGACGATGCAGGATGCGACGTGTCTGTTATTGCCCCCCCGGCACCGCTGCGAGACTCTTTTTTGAGACATGTCTCTCTGTCTGAGCGTCTTCCTTTGTCTCCGCAGGACGTCCCACGTTGAAGATGTTTTGATGTTTTTTGTTGTTGTTGCTTTGTCAAAGTTTTTTTGTTTTTCTAATTTTTTGGGCTTTCCATTCGCTTTTGTAGCTTATTTGTTTTTTTGTCATTTTTCTTCTTTTTTTATCTTGTTTATGATGTTTGATGACATATGATGACAGTTTTTTTCTTGATGTTTTTTCCTGAGGTCAGTGATCTGATTGGCTGCAGATAAATACTAAAGACATTAAATAGACAACGTGCAGGTTTAATAAATCACACCTCCCCCCCAGGCTCGTTTCGGGACTCTGTCTGATTATTTCTCGGCGCTGACTCGCCGTGTGGCGTCCGGTCCGTCTCTGCCGACGGTGCGCGGCGACTTCTTCACGTACGCCGACCGGGACGACCATTACTGGAGCGGCTACTTCACGTCCCGGCCGTTCTACAAGCGGCTGGACCGGAGGCTGGAGGCCACGCTGCGGTAACCATGACTACACCTTCATTAGAATAATCATTAACCTCTAGTACACCAGGAAACACGGTAACCATGACTACACCTTTTAATAGAATAATCATTAACTTCTATTACACCAGGAAACACGGTAACCATGACTACACCTTTTAATAGAATAATCATTAACCTCTAGTACACCAGGAAACACGGTAACCATGACTACACCTTTTAATAGAATAATCATTAACCTCTAGTACACCAGGAAACACGGTAACCATGACTACACCTTTTAATAGAATAATCATTAACCTCTAGTACACCAGGAAACACGGTAACCATGACTACACCTTTTAATAGAATAATCATTAACTTCTATTACACCAGGAAACACGGTAACCATGACTACACCTTCATTAGAATAATCATTAACCTCTAGTACACCAGGAAACACGGTAACCATGTCTACACCTTCATTAGAATAATCATTAACCTCTAGTACACCAGGAAACACGGTAACCATGACTACACCTTTTAATAGAATAATCATTAACCTCTAGTACACCAGGAAACACGGTAACCATGACTACACCTTTTAATAGAATAATCATTAACTTCTATTACACCAGGTAAATGACTACACGGTAACCATGACTACACCTTCATTAGAATAATCAATAACCTCTAGTACACCAGGAAACACGGTAACCATGTCTACACCTTCATTAGAATAATCATTAACCTCTAGTACACCAGGAAACACGGTAACCATGACTACACCTTCATTAGAATAATCATTAACCTCTATTACACCAGGAAACACGGTAACCATGACTACACTGGTTCATAATGTTTCTCTCCAGAGCGACAGAAATTCTCTTCAGCCTCACGCTGGCTGAGATGCGGCGTTTCCATGGCGATGGCCGTTTGGCGGCAGATTTCCCGGCGCAGGAACACTTTGGGCGTCTGACGGCGGGGAGGCGGAGCCTGGCGCTGTTCCAGCACCACGACGCCGTGACGGGCACCGCCCGCGACCCCGTGGTGGTCGACTACGGGAACAGGTGACTACTTCCTGGTGGCTCGCTGTTAGCACGTCAGCATGTTAGCACTTCAACACGTTAGAAAGCCAGCACGTTACAATACGTCAGCATGGTATTATGTTAGGACGTTAGCCTGTTAGCATGTCAGCATGTTAGAATGTCAAATGGATGTCAACGGGTCTTATTATCTGGTAGATGGATGTCAACGGGTCTTATCTGGTAGATGGATGTCAACGGGTCTTATTATCTGGTAGATGGATGTCAACGGGTCTTAATATCTGGTACTTGGATGTCAACGGGTCTTAATATCTGGTAGATGGATGTCAACGGGTCTTAATATCTGGTAGATGGATGTCAACAGGTCTTATTATCTGGTAGATGGATGTCAATGGGTCTTAATATCTGGTACTTGGATGTCAACGGGTCTTATATCTGGTAGATGGATGTCAATGGGTCTTAATATCTGGTAGATGCATGTCAACGGGTCTTAATATCTAGTACTTGGATGTCAACGGATCTTATCTGGTAGATGGATGTCAACAGGTCTTATTATCTGGTAGATGGATGTCAACGGGTCTTATCTGGTAGATGGATGTCAACGGGTCTTAATATCTGGTACTTGGATGTCAACGGGTCTTAATATCTGGTACTTGGATGTCAACAGGTCTTATTATCTGGTAGATGGATGTCAATGGGTCTTAATATCTGGTAGATGCATGTCAACGGGTCTTAATATCTAGTATTTGGATGTCAACGGATCTTATTATCTGGTAGATGGATGTCAACAGGTCTTATTATCTGGTAGATGGATGTCAACGGGTCTTATCTGGTAGATGGATGTCAACGGGTCTTAATATCTGGTACTTGGATGTCAACGGGTCTTAATATCTGGTAGATGGATGTCAACGGGTCTTATCTGGTAGATGGATGTCAATAGGTCTTAATATCTGGTAGATGGATGTCAATGGGTCTTAATATCTGGTAGATGCATGTCAACGGGTCTTAATATCTGGTACTTGGATGTCAACGGGTCGTTAGCTTGTGTTTTGTCTCATTTGTCCCTCCATGCTTTCTGTTGAAGGACGCCGTCGCCCCTGGCAACAGTAACAGGTACCACCTAGCTTAGCGTTAGCAGCTAGTGTTAGCTTCCTATTCATTATCATATATTCATATATCCGTGTGTGTGTGTGTGTGTGTCTCTGTGTGTTGTGTGTGTCTCCGTGTGTGTGTCTATGTGTGTGTTTCTCTGCCTGCGTGTGTGTGTGTGTTTGTCTGTTTGTCTGCGTGCGTGCGTGTGTGTGTGTATCTCCGTGCGTGTCTATGTGTGTGTTTCTCTGTCTGCGTGCGTGCGTGTCTGTCTGTCTGTTTGTCTGCGTGCGTGCGTGCGTGCGTGTGTGTGTGTGTGTGTGTGTGTGTGTGTGTGTGTGTGTGTGTGTGTGTGTGTGTGTGTGTGTGTGAAGGAAAGGTTTTAACTGATCTTCTCTTTTCAGATTATTTAACTCGCTCCTGAACCTGCACGCCGTGCTGCAGAGCTCCGCCCACTGGCTGCTCCTATTGGACAAGAGCCAGTACCACCACGACCAATCAAAACCCTTCATGCAGATGGTGACATTGACCTCCTTTTTATCTTTTGATCTATGCAGGATTTCTGTAATATTTCTATATTTAATCAGGATTTCTGTAATATTTCTGTATTTGTACCCATGACTGCGTGTGTTGCAGGTGGATGTGATGTCATCGCAGGACGCTCTGCCCCAGAAGATGCTGCTCACGCTCAGCGACCTGCCCAGGTAAAGGGGGCGGGGCCTAACGGGTTTATTAGTATTAATGTACTCTGTAGTAATGTGCAGTACTCTGTAGTACTCTGTAGTAATGTGTACTCTGATGTACTTCTTCAGCTCTGTGATGGTGTTCAACCCGACGGAGCAGCTCCAGACGTCCGTCGTCAGCGTCCTCGTCGACTCTCCGGACGCTCGCGTCGTCGCCTCGGAAACGGGCCAACCAATGGCTGCTCAGATCTCTGCCGTGTGGGCGGAGCCGAGCCGGGCCGCCACCGACTCTTTTCAGGTGAACGACTGCTGTCATTTGGCATTTGATCTTTAATTTTATTATTATTATTATATAATTATGATTTTTATTCTTTGTTTATTTTTTATTTTTTTTTTAAACTTTTTTATGAGTTTATTTATTCATGATGTTTAATTTTTTTTAAATTTTCTAATTTAATTTTTCTATTTTCTAATCTTAAAATTGTTTTATTTAAAAACGTTTTAATTTATTTATGAAGCTTATGTTTTATTGGCTGTTGTTAATGGTAAGCCCCGCCCCCTTGAGCACTGCCTATCCAATCACAGCGGAGCATCTTTTCTGTGTGCAGCTGGACTTCGTGGCTGAACTTCCTCCCCTGGCGCTGGTCGTGTACCATGTGACCAGATCCTCCGTTGGCTCCGCCCCCCGGGCTCGCTACACCTTCCGTCGCCGTGGCAACCCGCCGAGTGTCCAGGCGGAGCACTTCCAGGTGTCGCGCCCAGATGCAGCCGAAGCCGACGCCCCCCTGTCGCTTAGCAACAAGCACGTCCAAATATGGAGCTCCCCGGAGACGGGTTTCCTGCAGGTCAGGATTTTCAGAATAAAAGTCTGTTTTTATTCTGATTTATTAATTACTACACAAAGATAAACAAAATGTATGTATACATGTATTATTATTAGTATTAATATTTACATATTAACACAATTACAAAGCTATAATGTAGGAACATATATTATATAAATAATGTATAAAAATATATTAAATAAAGGAAACAGGAAATAAACTGTCAAAGTTCTCAATGAAAAGATGAAGTAAAATACCTCATTTATATAGAAGTATACCTATTAGAGCTAAAAAGCAGAAAATATGAATTATAATTATTAATATTTATTTTAATAATGATTTATTTTGAGGTGATTTTATTTTGAAATGTAGAAGCTGCGTCTGCGGTCCGGTCTGGTGAGGCAGATCCAGGTCCAGTTCCTGTGGTACGGAACCAGAACCGGAGTGAACCGGGACAAGAGCGGAGCGTATCTGTTCCTGCCAGGGGAGGAGGGGGCCCAGGTGAGTCCAGAACCAAAACCAGATTCAGAACTAGAACCAGAACCAGATGCAGGACCAGGTCCAGAACCAGATCTAGAACCAGAACCAGAACCAGATGCAGGACCAGGTCCAGAACCAGAACCAGTCTTTTTCAGAAGTTATTAATTATTGTTTAAATTTCATTTTTATTGGTAATATAGTTTCTGTCCCCCCCCTCCCCCTAAGGTCTATTCCCCCCCGGAGCCCCCTCTGGTTCGGGTCTCCAGAGGTCCGGTCTTCTCTGACATCACTACCTGTTTCAGACACTTCACTCACACAGTCCGACTCTACCACCTGGACGGTAACTACCTGTAGACCTCTGACAGACAGTTGAGGGGCGGGGCTTATTCGCAAGAGGGGGCGGGGAATCATTGTCTTTCTGAGGATTTCACAATAAAAGCCTCCTGTCTGCATCTGCCCCAGGGCATGCTGGGAGATCCCTGGAGATTTCCAACATGGTGGACATCAGGTCAGAGGTCAACCGCGAGCTTGCCATGCGGCTCGTCAGCGACGTTGCCAACGGCAACCGTTTCTACTCCGACCTCAACGGCTTCCAGGTTGGTTACACACACACACACACACACACACACACAGACACAGACACACACACACACACAGACACACACACACACAGACACACACACACAGAGACACACATCCTGACTCTGTGTGTCTCTGTGTCTGTCTGTCTGTGTATATGTATGTGTGTGTGTGTCTGTCTGTGTATATGTATGTGTGTGTGTGTGTGTGTGTGTGTGTGTAGATGCAGCAGCGGAGGACGCTGGGTAAACTCCCTCTTCAGGCAAACTTCTACCCGATGAGCACCGCGGCGTTCCTGCAGGACTCGGGGTCTCGCCTGACCCTGCTGGGGGCCCAGAGCCAGGCGGTTGCAGGTCTCAGACCAGGTAACACTCAGACCAGGACCAGGTAACATTCAGACCAGGTAACACTGCTCTCTACAGGTAACGCTCAGGCCAGGTAACACTCAGACCAGGACCAGGTAATATTCAGACCAGGTAACACTGCTCTCTACAGGTAACGCTCAGACCAGGTAACACTCAGACCAGGACCAGGTAACACTCAGACCAGGTAACACTCAGACCAGGACCAGGTAACACTCAGACCAAGTAACGCTCAGACCAGGTAAAGCTCAGACCAGGTAACGCTCAGACCAGGTAACCCATGGCAACAGGGTAAACAGCTGCTCTTGTAAACATCTTTCAACTTCCTGCTGATATATATGAGACTTTTGTTATGAAATCATGAAGTTATTTAGCACGGAGATCTGCAAATTATGCAGCGAAAGTGCAGCGTATTTGAAATTATATATACTGTACATACTGTGTATGTGTGTGTGTGTGTGTATTAGAGTGCGGATCGGGCCGGATTTTTCTGTCCGAGCCCGGCCCGCGTCCGACAGAGCAGTAACCGAACCCGACCCGAGCCCGACAGGCATTAAGATATTTCTGTCCGAGCCCGACAGTTAAAATCTCATTTGTTTCTCATACTAATGACACATGTACGTTTGTTTGTGTGGAAAGCCGCTTTTATTAAGCATGTAGGAAGGCATTGGGAAATGTCAACAGATGAGCGCATCAATGCACAGCTGACTTTCCTTCGTTTTCAATAGTTTTAAAATCTCCTGCAGCCAACTTCTTTTTAACATCTTCCATCGTTGCGCTGCCACATGGAGCTTAATACGCACGTCTTCGTTGTCACAGCACACAGGAAGACGGATGTTAGGGTAATATTTGACATTTATTTTAAGCTGTTTTAAATTCAAAATGTTCAATGCCTTATCGCGCTGATGTGACCGAGCCCGACCCGAACCCGAGCATCCTTTCTAAAAATCTGTCCGAACCCGGCCCAACCTGTCGGGTACCATCGGGTCCCGTCGGGCTCGGGTCGGGTATCCATCCTCTAGTGTGTATATATATATATATATATATATATATATATATATATTATTATATTATAATATACACTATACAGTGAAGAAAATAAGTATTTGAACACCTGAGAAAATCAATGTTAATATTTGGTCCAGTAGCCTTTGTTTGCAGTTCCAGAGGTCAAACGTTTCCTGTAGTTCTTCACCAGGTTTGACACACTGCAGAAGGGATTTTGGCCCACTCCTCCACACAGATCTTCTCTAGATCAGTCAGGTTTCTGGGCTGTTGCTGAGAAACACGGAGTTTGAGCTCCCTCCAAAGATTCTCTATTGGGTTTAGGTCTGGAGACTTGCTAGGCCACGCCAGAACCTTGATCTGCTTCTTCCAGAGCCCCTCCTTGGTTCTCCTGGCTGTGTGCTTCAGGTCATTGTCATGTTGGAAGACCCAGCCTCGACCCATCTTCAATGCTCTAACTGAGGGAAGGAGGTTGTTCCCCAAAATCTCCCAATACATGGCCCCGGTCCTCCTCTCCTTAATACAGTGCAGTCTCCCTGTCCCATGTGCAGAAAAACACCCCCAAAGCATGATGCTACCCCCCCATGCTTCACAGTAGGGATGGGGTTCTTGGGATGGTACTCATCATTCTTCGCATGAAGCATGATTTCAAACCATGACGTCTTAGTGTATTACCAACAGTAACCTTGGAAACGGTGGTCCCATCTCTTTTCAGGTCATTGACCAGCTCCTCCCGTGTAGTTCTGGGCTGATTTCTCACCTTTCTTAGGATCATTGAGACCCCATGAGGTTAGATCTTACATGGAGCCCCAGTCCGAGGGAGATGGACAGTCATGTTTAGCTTCTTCCATTTTCTAATGATTACTCCAACAGTGGACCTTTTTTCACCAAGCTGCTTGGACATGTCCCCGTAGCCCTTTCCAGCCTTGTGGAGGTGGACAATTTAGTCTCTAGTGTCTTTGGAGTGGATAAATGGAGTGGAGGTGGACATTTTGAAGGCAGACTAACAGGTCTTTGAGGGTCAGAATTCTAGCTGATAGACAGGTGTTCAAATACTTATTTGCAGCTGTATCATACAAACAAATAGTTAAAAAATCATACATTGTGATTTCTGGATTTTTTTTTTTGATTTTGTCTCTCACAGTGGACATGCACCTACGATGACAATTTCAGACCCCTCCATGATTTCTAAGTGGGAGAACTTGCAAGATAGCAGGGTGTTCAAATACTTATTTTCCTCACTGTATATCTGGAGAGACAATCAGAGAGTATCAGGTTTAATATAAAGAGCCGAGGCCCCAGGATGCTTCCCTGAGGAACTCCACGCTGTTTTCACCAGAAAACCAGATGATCAGTAGACTGACTCTGTGGTTGGACGTGGACTGTATGTCTCTAGACTTCCTCTGATTGTAACCTGTGACCTCTGACCTCCCAACCTGCTCAGATGTGACTAACCTCTGCTCTGGTCCCTGTGACCTCTGACCTCTGCCCTGGTCCCTGTGACCTCTGACCTGTGACCTCTTTCCTGGTCCCTGTGCCCTCTGACCTCTGCCCTGGTCCCTGTTCCCTCTGCTCTGGTCCCTGTGCCCTCTGACCTGGTCCCTGTGCCCTCTGACTTGGTCCCTGTAGGCGAGCTGGAGCTGGTGCTGGACCGGCGGCTGCAGCAGGACGATAACCGCGGCCTCGGCCAGGGCGTCACCGACAACAAGCTGACCGCCAGCCACTTCCTGCTGCTGCTGGAGGACCGGAGGGGGGGGGCCGAGGTAGGAGGGGCGGATGTAGGCGCGGGGCTTATAGGCGGGTGGATTGGGGGTAAGGGGCGGGGCTTATAGGTGGGGCGGTGGTTGGGCTTATATGATGGCCGGGGCTTATAGGGGAGAGAGGTAAGGGGTGGGACTTATGGGCGGGGCTTATAGGGGACGGAGGTAAGGGGTGGGACTTATGGGCGGGGAGGGTGTATCTAAGCGGCGGGTCTGTTATGGGTGGAGCTGGTCTAAGGGGCGGGCCTATTCTAACAGGGGCAGGGCTTAATGTAGGGATGTGGTGCATGTGTCTCTGTGTGTGTGTGCGTGTGTCTCTCTGTGTGCATGTGTGCGACCAGATTTTTTTTGTATTTTCCTGTGTTGTGTGTGACAGGAAGTGGGCGGGGCCTCAGTAGAACACCTGTCTCTGCTCGCCCACCTGACCTCGCTCTCCCTCCTCCACCCCCCCATCACCATGGTTGCCCCGAGCGACAGCCAGCTTCCCAAGCTCCACCCCTTCCTGCCGCTCCGCTCCTCGCTGCCGTGTGACGTTCACCTGCTGAACCTCCGGACGCTGGAGGACGCTCAGGTAACACCTGGTTACCACGGTAACACCTGGAGACCACTCTCACATGCTGACCTAGTTACCACGGTAACACCTGGCTTGTGTTGAACAGGAAGCAGATAATCCGTCACAGGAAGTGGCTCTCCTCCTCCACAGGAAGGGTTTCGACTGTAGCTCCGCCCCCGAGCCGCAACTGCAGTGCACGTGGAGCGTGCACGAGGAGGTGAAAAATATATGTTTATATAGGCTATATATATATATATATATATATATATATATATATATATATATATATATATATATATTATATATATTGTATTTTGTGTTCCAGGTGAATCTGGACTCCCTCTTCTCTCCGCTCCGGTTCGGGTCTCTCCGGCGTTCAGGTCTCACTCTGCTGCGAGACCACGATGAACCGGAGTCCGCCCAGCAACAGACGACGCCACGCATCACTCGCCTGCGACCAATGGAAATCAGCGCTTTCCGCGCAGAAATCAACTGAAAAACAAGATTTCAAAAACATATTTTTGTGTTTAAAAAAACAAAAAAAACAAATATTGTTCCTGGATAACTGACACAATAAGAGCCAATCAGAATCCACCCTCAGAAACCATACACAGGGTAATTAGATGAGAGCCAATCAGAATCCACCCTCAGAAACCATACACAGGGTAATTAGATGAGAGCCAATCAGAATCCACCCTCAGAAACCATACACAGGGTAATTACATCAACACTGAAAACAAAATTCACAGAGGAAATCCCTTCATTTGTTTATGTGAAGAAGAAATACACAGATGACAACTCTAAATATATCAAAATAATTCACAATATATAAAAATTATGATGTATAGTATGCTGTTACATGTCATTGGGACTTATAAGTATATATTATATATTATAAGTGGCTGTACCTGCGTATACTGAGTGTACCTGCGTGTACTAGCGTATACCTGCGTGTACTGCATGTACCGGAGTATCACAAAGACTACAGAGAGAGGTAAATGTAAACGTGCTGTATTTATATAGCTTTTCTAGTCTTAACGACTACTCAAAGCGCTTTTACATCATACAGGATACATTCACCATTCACACACATTCATACACTGTGGCCGAGGCTGCCGTACAAGGTGCCACCTGCTCATCAGATACACACTAACACACATCTACACATCTGCTCATCAGATAAACATTCACACACATTCACACTCCGATGTACAGCATCGGGGGCAACTCGGGGTTCAGTGTCTTGCCCAAGGACACTTCGACATGGGACTGCAGGGCCAGGGATTGAACCACCAACCTTCCAATTGGCAGGCAACCGCTCTACCACTGAGCCACAGCCGCCCCTGATAAGCAGTGGTTTAATGGAGGAAAATATGAATTATTGGTCAGGATAATGCTAATGCGTTAGCTGTAGCATTAG
The DNA here is from genome assembly GCA_026937815.1 of Etheostoma perlongum. Taxonomy (NCBI): domain Eukaryota; kingdom Metazoa; phylum Chordata; class Actinopteri; order Perciformes; family Percidae; genus Etheostoma; species Etheostoma perlongum. The sequence goes on from CM049386.1 coordinate 212,874, forward strand.
CTAATCAGTTAATGCCCTTAGCTGTAGCATTAGCTAATTAGTTAATGCCCTTAACTGTAGCTAATGCCATTAGCTGTAGCATTAGTTAATTAGTTAATGCCCTTAGCTGTAGGATTAGCTAATTAGTGAATGCCCATAGCTGTAGCATTAGCTAGCTCAGATTACCTGTAGCATTAGCTAGCTCATGTTAGCTGTAGAATTAGCTAGCTCAGGTAAGCTGTAGCATTGGCAAGCTCGGGTGAACTGTACCGTTAGCTAGCTCATGTTTACTGTAGCATTAGCTAGCTCAGATTATTTGTAGCATTAGCTAGCTCGGGTTACCTGTAGCATTAGCTAGCTTGGCTTACCTGTTGCATTAGCTAGCTCAGGTTAGCTCTACCATTAGCTAGCCCAGGTCAGCTGTACTGTTAGCTAGCCCGGTTAGCTGTAGCTTTAGCTAGCTCAGGTTAGCTGTAGCATTGGCTAGCTCATGTTTGCTGTCACTACTTTTATCAGACAACACTGAAATGTGACGTGTTGCTACGGCAGCAGAAAGGGACCAAAGTTGAATGTTTTTAACGTGAGAGATTCTGTTACTGTGGTTTGATACAGAATGATGCATTGTGGGTAATCGGTCAGCGGGTCATTGATTAATGATTGTTTTGTAATTGTCTGTTTTGCTGTGAAAAGGAAAGTTTTGGGAAACTATGAAATCCTTTTTTAATATTTTTTTATTTTTAGAAATTCTATATTTTAATTCTTTATTAAGTTTACTACTGAAAGTTATATAAAGTATTTAATGTTTTTATCTGTTTATTGTGGGGAAAAAGTCTGGTTTTAATACTAAATAAATGATGTTTAATTTTGCTTTTGTTCATATATTCAAACAGCTGATTGAGATCAGTACAAGGTCTCAGAAATCGTAGAATATTTATTTTAATATTTACGTTTTTTTGCGTTTTGTGTGCTGCGACCATTATGGGATGGATCCCTACAGAGATAGACCTTTTTAGATAAAGAGTAAGATCCTTTTAGTTTAACATGAAACAGAAATCACCATCACCAAACCCACCAGACTCCATGTAAATAATCACTACTTTTAGCGTATATAGAGCAGCATATCTCCTCCAGACTCCATGTAAATAATCACTACTTTTAGCATGTATAGAGCAGCATATCTCCTCCAGACTCCATGTAAATAATCACTACTTTTAGCGTATATAGAGCAGCATATCTCCACCAGACTCCATGTAAATAATCACTACTTTTAGCGTATATAGAGCAGCATATCTCCACCAGACTCCATGTAAATAATCACTACTTTTAGCGTATATAGAGCAGCATATCTCCACCAGACTCCATGTAAATAATCACTACTTTTAGCATGTATAGAGCAACATATCTCCTCCAGACTCCATGTAAATAATCACTACTTTTAGTGTGTATAGAGCAGCATATCTCCTCCAGACTCCATGTAAATAATCACTACTTTTAGCGTGTATAGAGCAGCATATCTCCACCAGACTCCATGTAAATAATCACTACTTTTAGCGTATATAGAGCAGCATATCTCCACCAGACTCCATGTAAATAATCACTACTTTTAGTGTGTATAGAGCAGCATATCTCCACCAGACTCCATGTAAATAATCACTACTTTTAGCGTGTATAGAGCAGCATATCTCCACCAGACTCCATGTAAATAATCACTACTTTTAGCATGTATAGAGCAGCATATCTCCACCAGACTCCATGTAAATAATCACTACTTTTAGCGTGTATAAAGCAGCATATCTCCACCAGACTCCATGTAAATAATCACTACTTTTAGCGTGTATAAAGCAGCATATCTCCACCAGACTCCATGTAAATAATCACTACTTTTAGCGTGTATAGAGCAGCATATCTCCACCAGACTCCATGTAAATAATCACTACTTTTAGCGTGTATAGAGCAGCATATCTCCACCAGACTCCATGTAAATAATCACTACTTTTAGCGTGTATAGAGCAGCATATCTCCACCAGACTCCATGTAAATAATCACTACTTTTTAGCGTGTATAGAGCAGCATATCTCCACCAGACTCCATGTAAATAATCACTACTTTTAGCGTGTATAGAGCAGCATATCTCCACCAGACTCCATGTAAATAATCACTACTTTTAGCATGTATAGAGGAGCATATCTCCACCAGACTCCATGTAAATAATCAGACTTTCAGAAACCATAACATTTTAGTTTTTTTAATTATACATTGTGATCAATGATGGTAAAAGCTGCAATGAAATCCAACAGCTCCGCCCCTAATAATTTCTCTTTGTCTATGTCTCTGTGCCAGCCGTCTGACATGTGAGAGAGGGCTGAGCTGGAGAATGTCCAACTCTAGAAGCATGTTGATAATCTGTGTTGAAAATCAGAATAAACTTTTTATGTCTATCAAAGACTAATTTTGACAGAAAACATGTTCTTATCAGAAATGTTTTCAAACTGTTTCTTCCAGTTTTATGAGAGAAAAGATTTCAGTGATGAAGACTATGATGGTAGTTTAGTCTCTTCTTCTCGTCCAATAAAGATCTTTCTGTGTCAACATTCAGGACTGTCCACCATGCCGTGAAGGACACTGAACCAAATATTTCCCCAAATTTACATTTCAAAAGCTTTTCTTACCAATATTCTCAATGTTGTTCAACATATAACCATTTAACGATATAAGTTATGAACAGCTCTATAATATGTGAACAAAAACAAGAAATCTGACTCTGGTTTTCTGTTTCCGTCAGTGTAACTACATCCAGACACAGACACACACAGCTAATAATAATAATGTATAGTTTTTAGGTTATTATGGTAAATTACAATGATGAACATTGAAAGATGAACATCTTAGTGATGAGGAGTATTATATTAATAATATCATTAACATTCAAGCTCCTATTGGACATATACTGTATGTTTCTGCCTCACTCTTTCATGTCAATTGTCAAATCAATATATATATATTGTCAATATATATGTACACAGCTGCTCCCGTGTTCTCTGCTGTCAAACTCTCTGATGAAGGAAGCTGAAGGATATTTAAGTTGGTTCATTAACTCAGAGAGGTCAGGAGGTGTATCTCTGCTCTGTCTTCTTCTCAGGTTTGCAGACATCTTGTGATCTCCTCTTCAGAGAGATGAAGAAGATGATTTATATCAGACTGTGGAGACAGGAAGAGACACACACAATCAGAATATACACACACACACACACATCATATCATCAGAATACACACACACACACACACACACACACACACACACACACACACATCATATCATCAGAATACACACACACACACACACTATCAGAATACACACACACACACACACACATATCATATCATCAGAATACACACACACACATATCATAAGACTACATACACACACACACACACACACATCACAATACACACACATATACACACACACATAAACACACATCTGGTTCATCCAGAGAGAGAAACGCTAGTTTGGGTCTACTAGTCTCAGTAAAGTCTTAAATATGTAACATGTTCATATATAATCCTCCTAAACTAATATAGTGGTCCTGATATCTGGAAGTCAGGACTAGTTTGGGTCTTCTAGTCTCAGTAAAGTCTTAAATATGTAACATGTTCATATATAATCCTCCTAAACTAATATAGTGGTCCTGATATCTGGAGAGTCAGGACTAGTTTGGGTCTTCTAGTCTCAGTAAAGTCTTAAATATGTAACATGTTCATATATAATCCTCCTAAACTAATATAGTGGTCCTGATATCTGGAGAGTCAGGACTAGTTTGGGTCTTCTAGTCTCAGTAAAGTCTTAAATATGTAACATGTTCATATATAATCCTCCTAAACTAATATAGTGGTCCTGATATCTGGAGTCTCCAGCCTCTTCTTCACTAACTGTGTTGGGTCAACGTGAACAAATGCTGAACATCTAAGATCAGCTACAGCTGTGACATCATCACATCTCTGAATATATATTTAGTGTAGATAAAACTAGTGAGATGTCTCACTCTGGAGCTAACCCAGAGACCTAAACACACAGGGTTGGAGCAGAATATGTCCTTTAGGTGCAGCTGGGAGGACAGCTTGTCCCCAGTCTGTACTGCAGCTGGGAGGACAACACGTCCCCAGTCTGTAGTGCAGCTGGCAGGACAACTTGTCCCCAGTCTGTAGTGCAGCTGGGAGGACAACTCGTCCTCAGTCTGTAGGTGCAGCTGGCAGGACAACTTGTCCCCAGTCTGTAGTGCAGCTGGGAGGACAACTCGTCCCCAGTCTGTAGTGCAGCTGGCAAGACAACTTGTCCCCAGTCTGTAGTGCAGCTGGGAGGACAACTCGTCCCCAGTCTGTAGGTGCAGCTGGGAGGACAACTCGTCCCCAGTCTGTAGTGCAGCTGGGATGACAGCTCGTCCCCAGTCTGTAGTGCAGCTGGGAGGACAGCTCGTCCCCAGTCTGTAGGTGCAGCTGGGAGGACAGCTCGTCCCCAGTCTGTAGTGCAGCTGGGAGGACAACTCGTCTCCAGTCTGTAGGTGCAGCGGGGAGGACAACTCGTCCCCAGTCTGTAGGTGCAGCTGGGAGGACAACACGTCCCCAGTCTGTAGGTGCAGCTGGCAGGACAACTCGTCCCCAGTCTGTAGTGCAGCTGGGAGGACAGCTCGTCCCCAGTCTGTAGTGCAGCTGGGAGGACAACTCGTCTCCAGTCTGTAGGTGCAGCTGGGAGGACAACACGTCCCCAGTCTGTAGGTGCAGCTGCATCTTATGTCTTTTTTACTGTAACGTCCATCTGCCTGTCTGCAGGTAGACGTTAGCCCCTGGGCTCCAATCTGGCACGTCTACGTGTACTGCTCTACTTGTTCATCAATGTGCATTGTCCTGAGTTATTAAATTAAATGAAATTAAAGCTCTGCAGCATGGATTTGAATGATTGTTGCCAGTGAATTGATCCGTTGAACTGTGATGGCCATGTAGCCCCAGCTCTGCCACGCTGCCTGGGACCTACGGGACTACAACGGGACTAGGGCTGCACAATTAATCACAACTTTATGGAAATTGTAACATGAACTAGTGCAATATCCAAATCGCAGGAGGGTGCAACATTTTATAACGGCAAAATATGTGTCACATCATTGTAAAATAAGGTGTTGTGGTGCTGCGGAGACGTCCCGGCCTAGACCCTACAGTCTAAAGACAAAACTCTTGTTTGGTGCACATCCCCCCCAAAAAATCACACTCCAATAATTCTTTTGTTTTTTTCAGTGGAAATGAGAGTAATACAATTCCCTAATATCATTCCCTCCAATATTAATGAATCGCAATATAAGTCAAAATAATCACAATCAGATATTTTCTCATCACTGTGATAAAAAACGTTTTATGAAATTATACCAAACTATTTTCTCTGCTTGATGCCGTTAGTACAAACTCAACACTTCCTGTTTCAAATTAAAAGCCCTCTGGACAGAATCCTTTACGTTCTATCCAGGCTTTTATTGTGAAACGTGCAGGATTTATGCAAGCTTTTATTGTGAAACATGTGCAGGTGCATCAGATGCAGCTGCTGCCCTCTGGTGGAGCTGCTGCTTTACTACTCATCTTTATTTATTTATTTATAGGTTCAGAGTTCATCAGACTTGTTTTCTCTGCTCTGGATCTGAGAACCAGAATTATAATAATAAAATATAATAATGTAATATAATATCATAGTATTATAATAGCATCAGGAATATCATATTCAACATGCTGTTTCTTCAGATAAACAGGCTCAGAAAATCATGTGTCCAAGTTGAAATATGTCAAAAACTGCGGGTCTAGGTAACATGTATTACCTGTAACCTAGGTAACATGTATTACCTGCAGGTATAAGTAACATGTATTACCTGTAACAACGTTGTTCTGAACACACTTCTGCTGCTCCTACATAACCTGCGCCACTATGCCACTTGCATACTCAGGTCAAACAGAACTACCTCAGCCATTTATTGGCCTGACTTTTGCACTAATATATTATATTGACTGTCTAATGTATGCACAATTGCACATTTTTAACTCAAATTTTGCTGCTCTTATTTTCCTCATTGTATGTGCCTTCTTATTTTTATTTTTGTTTTATATTGTTTACTTGAATGTTATGTTTGTCTGTGGACCTAACTGGTAAAATATGTCTTGTCTTCACCGTGGGATAGAGGGAAACGTAATTTCGATCTCTTTGTATGTCTTGACATTGAAATTGACAATAAAGCAGACTTTGACTTTGACTTTGATGTATTACATGTAACCTAGGTAACATGTATTACCTGTAACATAGGTAACATACACTCACCGGCCACTTTATTAGGTACACCTGTCCAACTGCTCGTTAACACTTAATTTCTAAGCAGCCAATCACATGGCGGCAACTCAGTGCATTTAGGCATGTAGACATGGTCAAGACAATCTCCTGCAGTTCAAACCGAGCATCAGTATGGGGAAGAAAGGTGATTTGAGTGACTTTGAACGTGGCATGATTGTTGGTGCCAGAAGGGCTGGTCTGAGTATTTCAGAAACTGCTAATCTACTGGGATTTTCACGCACAACCATCTCTAGGGTTTACAGAGAATGGTCCGAAAAAGAAAAAACATCCAGTGAGCGGCAGTTCTGTGGGCGGAAATGCCTTGTTGATGCCAGAGGTCAGAGGAGAATGGCCAGACTGGTTCGAGCTGATAGAAGGGCAACAGTGACTCAAATTACCACCCGTTACAACCAAGGTGGGCAGAAGAGCATCTCTGAACGCACAGTACGTCGAACTTTGAGGCAGATGGGCTACAGCAGCAGAAGACCACACCGGGTGCCACTCCTTTCAGCTAAGAACAGGAAACTGAGGCTACAATTTGCACAAGCTCATCGAAATTGGACAATAGAAGATTGGAAAAACGTTGCCTGGTCTGATGAGTCTCGGTTTCTGCTGCGACGTTCGGATGGTAGGGTCAGAATTTGGCGTCTACAGCATGAAAGCATGGATCCATCCTGCCTTGTATCAACGGTTCAGGCTGGTGGTGGTGGTGTCATGGTGTGGGGAATATTTTCTTGGCACTCTTTGGGCCCCTTGGTACCAATTGACCATTGTTGCAACGCCACAGCCTACCTGAGTATTGTTGCTGACCATGTCCATCCCTTTATGACCACAATGTACCCAACTTCTGATGGCTACTTTCAGCAGGATAATGCGCCATGTCATAAAGCTGGAATCATCTCAGACTGGTTTCTTGAACATGACAATGAGTTCGCTGTACTCAAATGGCCTCCACAGTCACCAGATCTCAATCCAATAGAGCATCTTTGGGATGTGGTGGAACGGGAGATTCGCATCATGGATGTGCAGCCGACAAATCTGCGGCAACTGTGTGATGCCATCATGTCAATATGGACCAAACTCCCTGAGGAATGCTTCCAGCACCTTGTTGAATCTATGCCACGAAGAATTGAGGCAGTTCTGAAGGCAAAAGGGGGTCCAACCCGTTACTAGCATGGGGTACCTAATAAAGTGGCCGGTGAGTGTATATTACCTGCAGGTATAAGTAACATGTATTACCTGTAACATGTATTACCTGTAACCTAGGTAACATGTATTACCTGTAACCTAGGTAACAGACTTAGACTCTATTAATCTTTTGGGATGACTCCCGCAAGGAAATTGAAATTTGTTGAAAACAGCAGTTCTCAGCAAGAAAAATACAGAATAGAGAAAAAAAAGTGTGTGTGTCTGTCTGTGTGTGTGCGTATGTGTGTACTGTCCTTTTCACCATATTTACCCTATTCCCCCCCACCCTTGGTGTAATGGGGTGGCCTCCCTGCCCCTGCAGCAGGTCAAACAGGAGCTGAGAAATTACCCAGACGTCCTTCAGAGTCATCAGAACGGTGTCCATGGCAACGGTCTGTTGAACAGTTGTCACAGACTGTGTAATATTTAACTTAATGTATACCTTTATTGTTCTTTACTACACCACTTGGTTGGCTGATCCTGATATCAGACCGTTGCCATGGACACCGTTGTGATGACTCTGGACAGCTATCAATCTGCTGAAAAACGTCCGGGTAATTTATCAGCTCCTGTCCTCTAGTCCAGGAATCTGGGACGGCCCTACTGCTACGTCTTCATAAACAGTCCACAATCGCTAATTTATTGTTCTTTATCTTTCTCTCTCATCATGTGGTTTCAGAGAAATGACTCTAAAGTTGTTCCTTATAGCTGAGAGGACAGAGAGAGAGAGATGACACTGGAGACTGAGCGCGCTCAGAGCTGCTTCACCTGCATCGCCTCTCAATCAGGTAAGAACCAGTAAAGGACTTCATCTCACAGGGAAGTCACGCAGGAACATCTGCTTCACTTCTAGAGCTAAACTCACCGTTTACTGCAATAATTATTTCATATTTTCACCTTGAAGTTTCTAAACTCAGACCTCTAGTAGAATGGTGGTCTGTAACCTGCCGACCTCTAGTAGAATGGAGGTCTGTAGCCTGCCGACCTCCAGTAGATCAGAAGTCTGTAGCCTGCCGACCTCCAGTAGATCGGAGGTCTGTAACCTGCCGACCTCCAGTAGATCGGAGGTCTGTAACCTGCCGACCTCTAGTAGATCGGAGGTCTGTAACCTGCCGACCTCCAATAGATCGGAGGTCTGTAACCTGCCGACCTCCAGTAGATCGGAGGTCTGTAACCTGCCGACCTCCAGTAGATCGGAGGTCTGTAACCTGCTGACCTCTAGTAGATCGGAGGTCTGTATTCTGCCGACCTCCAGTAGATCGGAGGTCTGTAACCTGCCGACCTCCAGTAGATCGGAGGTCTGTAACCTGCCGACCTCCAGTAGATCGGAGGTCTGTAACCTGCCGACCTCAGTAGATCGGAGGTCTGTAACCTGCCGACCTCCAGTAGATCGGAGGTCTGTAACCTGCCGACCTCCAGTAGATCGGAGGTCTGTAACCTGCCGACCTCCAGTAGATCGGAGGTCTGTAACCTGCCGTTCTCCAGTAGATCGGAGGTCTGTAACCTGCCAAACTCTAGCCTGGGCCATGTCTACGTAGGCTCTAGCCTGGGCCATGGTATGTAGGCTCTCTCTCTCTATATATATATATAAAATGTGCATGCTACCTAGGCCTACAGGTAATACCTGGGTCTATTACCTAGGTCTGCTGGCACGGATACGTGAACTGGATCTGACAGGAGTATTTTCTGGTTTTCTGGGCCATGTCTACGTAGGCTCTAGCCTGGGCCATGTCTGTGTCTGTGTGTGTATTCTGATGATGTGTGTGTGTGTTTGTGTGTGTGTGTGTGTGTATTCTGATGATGTGTGTGTGTGTGTATTCTGATGGTGTTTGTGTGTGTGTGTGTGTGTGTGTGTGTATTCTGATGATGTGTGTGTGTGTGTGTGTGTATTCTGATGATGTGTGTGTGTGTGTGTGTGTGTGTGTGTGTATTCTGATGATGTGTGTGTGTGTGCATTCTGATGGTGTTTGTGTGTGTGTGTGTGTGTGTGTGTATTCTGATGATGTGTGTGTGTGTGTATTCTGATGGTGTTTGTGTGTGTGTGTGTGTGTGTGTGTATTCTGATGATGTGTGTGTGTGTGTATTCTGATGGTGTTTGTGTGTGTGTATTCTGATGGTGTTTGTGTGTGTGTGTGTGTGTGTGTATTCTGATGGTGTTTGTGTGTGTGTGTGTGTGTGTGTGTGTGTATTCTGATGGTGTTTGTGTGTGTGTGTGTGTGTGTGTGTGTGTGTGTGTGTGTGTGTGTGTGTGTGTGTGTATTCTGATGGTGTTTGTGTGTGTGTGTGTGTGTGTGTGTGTGTGTGTATGTGTGTGTGTGTGTGTGTGTGTGTATTCTGATGGTGTGTGTCTCTTCCTGTCTCCACAGTCTGATATAAAATCTTCTTCATCTCTCTGAAGAGGAGATCTCAACACATCAGGAGGACCAGGAGATCTGAAGATGGCTTCAAACCACAGAAGAAGAGATAGCAGAGACCTCCCTCCTACTTTGTCTGAATTAAACAACAAACTTAAAGAGCATGCAGATTCATTCATCAAAGAGTTTGGCTTAAGTAAAGCCAGGATGAGAGAGATTGTAGAAGAGTTTTGGAAGATTGCTAAAAAAGTCCGAAAGATGCAGATCGAGAGAAGACTGGGAGTTGCTGCTGCAGCAGTAGTGTGTGGACTCGGGGTGGCTGGAGCTGTGTTCACTGGGGGGGCGACGTTAGCAGTAACAGCAGCAGGAGTAGGTGGTTTTAGTGCAGCACATGATCGAAAGACATCCAAACAGAAAGAAAGTGTAGACAAAGTAGAAAAACGGAGGAAAGAGTTCATGGATATCATTGAACCGCTGAAGAACGACCTGAAAGAAATGAAGAGTGTGTGTGAGACGTTGGAGTATGGAGACGAACGAGCGGCTAAACTGAATGGACGGTTTGAAGAAGTCTTGGATGACGTCTCAGCATTGAGGACCGTCCTTCGATTCACCGGGATCCCTGAGAAAAATAAAAAGTTGAGAGAGTACATCATGCAGGCAGCTGCTCGCTGTCAGAGCGTGGTTGATAAGTTTGGTCAGATGAAGAAGGAACTCAAAGTCTTCGGAAAAAAGTGAAGAGACAAACTGCACTAAAAAGAAAAAGTGCTTAGAGAGACTGCTTCGTCAGCACATCAAGGACTACCTCCCCCCAGACCTGGACCCCTATCAGGTCATGTGTGAGAACAGATCCACAGCGGATGCCATCGCCGTAGCAGAGCTACGTCCTCATGCTCTTTGTGGATTACAGCTCCGCTTCAACACAACCATCCCGGACAATCACCAAACTGGTCCCTCTCGGCCTCCCCCCTCCCACATGTGCCTGGATAAAGGACTTTCTCACCAACCGGCTCCAAACTGAGACTGCGCCCGCACCTCTCTTCCACTCACACGTCGAGTACCTGCTCCTCTCAGGGCTGGGGGCTGAGTCCCCTCCTGTACTGTCTCTACACCCACAGGACTGAGCCCCCTCCTGTACTGTCTCTACACCCACAGGACTGAGCCCCCTCCTGTACTGTCTCTACACCCACAGTGCTGAGCCCCCTCCTGTACTGTCTCTACACCCACAGGACTGAGCCCCCTCCTGTACTGTCTCTACACCCACAGGACTGAGCCCCCTCCTGTACTGTCTCTACACCCACAGTGCTGAGCCCCCTCCTGTACTGTCTCTACAGTACAGGAGGGCCATGGTATGTAGGCTCTCTCTCTCTCTATATATATATAAAATGTGCATGCTACCTAGGCCTACAGGTAGCATGCACACATGCTGAGCCCCCTCCTGTACTGTCTCTACACCCACAGGACTGAGCCCCCTCCTGTACTGTTTCTACACCCACAGTGCTGAGCCCCCTCACAGTCCGGCCCACAGCAACAACCTCATCATCAGGTTTTGCTGAGGACACCACAGTGGTCGGACTCAGTTATATCTGGGTGATATCTGGGTGATATCTGGGAAGCGTGTCCAGAAATGATGGAGACTGCACACATGACGAGTCCAATACATTTAGATTAAATGCAGCTTTATTCAATTATTAAACAAGAAATATAACCATGGGTACACACACACACACACACACACACACAGGTGTGTACCCAAAGTGTCTCTCTGAACATGATTTCTACGTGAGAGAACTTGCAAAATAGCAGGGTGTTCAAATACTTATTTTCCTCACTGTATATATATATATATATATATATATATATATGTATATATATTATACTTATTTGTGAGACACCTCTACTAGTTTTACACATGCCAATCTATTCTCAGTGGTCGGGCCGTGTTACCTCAAACTAAACCGTCTGTGGAAGATCCTTAGAAGATATGAAATACAGTTGAAAACCTCCATGCTTAAAATTCCACCTATCACTCATCTCAAAGGGGGACGAGGCAGCCTATGGAGAGGAGGTCCTGAATCCTGAGCCAGGTGCTCAGAGAGCAACCTGGCTCTGAACACAAAGAAAACCAAGGAGATCACTGTTGACTTCAGCAGGATCAGCACCGACCCGGCCCCCCTTGTACATCAAAGGCGAGTGCGTGGAGAAGGTCCACAACTTCAGGTTTCTCGGCGTCCTCATCTCCGCTGACATCTCCTGGACAGCCAACATCACAGTGGTCATCAAGAAGGCCCAGCAGCAACAACACTTCCTTAGGGTCCTCAGGAACCTGGACTCCAACCTGCTGCTGACCTTCTACCGCTCGTCTATGGAGAGCCTGCTGAAGTCCTGTATCAAAATATGTCTCCCTGATGGACATTTACACCCCCCACTGCCTCAGCAGAGCAGAGAACATCACCACGGACAGCTCCCCCCCAATCTGTTTGACCTGCTTCCCTCAGGGAGGCACTACAGGTGCATCAGAACAAGGACTCACAGAGTCAAGAGCCATAACCACTCTGAACTCACATGCACTTTACAGTCTAACCCCCCAACCCCCGGACTTATACCCACCTACTGTGCAATATTTAATATTTAATACTATTAATAGAACTGTGCAATTCCATTACTGTACAATATCTGTGTACTGTGTAATATATATATATATATATATCATCACCTGCTAGCTTCATATGTTTGTGCGGTTGTGCTGTGTATATATAAAAAAAAAATTAATTGAGCATTGACATTATAAATTACAAGTTCCCAAAGTCATACAGAAAAAAGCAACACAGGACAGGAAGTAGGAGACGTTTATTCTCTAAGAGAGCTGGGAACTGAAATAATGTTGTTAATAACTGATGGATGATGGTCCAAATCAAAAAGAACGAGTCTTCCATCTTCATCCGCTTATCCGGTATCGGGTCGCGGGGGCAGTAGGGGACCCCAAACTTCCCTTGGGCTCCGTGGCAAACCCGGCCACCAGGCGCTCGCAGACAAGCCCCCCGTTTGGAGCCAGGCCCAGACGGGGGCCCCGGGCTTCCTCCGGTCAGGGTCCCTCGATCCCTTCCTTGTTCTTTCATAGGATCTTTGAACCATTCTTTGTCTGGCCCCTCCGCTGAGACCACTTTGCCATGGGAGACTCTACCAGGAGCACAAAGCTCCAGACAACACAGCCCTCAGGTTCATAGGGGCACACAAACCTCTCCACCACCATAAGGTGATGGTTCCTGGAGAGGAAGAACGAGTCTTGCAACTAATTAATTTTCTGAAAACCACTGACCTATATTTTATATATACAGCAGACCTAGTTAACAGACCCAGGTATTACATATATACATATACATGCTACCTAGGCCTACAAGTAATACCTGGGTCTGTTACCTAGGTCTGCTGGCACGGATACGTGATCTGGATCTGACGGGAGTATTTTCGGGGGATGAGAACAGTTGATTTCCTTGTTAGCCTCTAGCTGACACTGAAACAGGAGTTGCTTTTAATCTCATTGTACATGTGTTGACAATAAAAGGCAATCTATTGTATTAACTCACACTGAAACCAGTCCTTTAAAAAATCTACTATTAATTATTCTTCATTAAATCTGCACATTTTAAATTTGGGATGTAAATGGTTGTCTGGAACAGACTCCTTCATTATTGAATATTATATTTACTTTCTCTAGATATTAGGAACAAAAGGATTCTGTAAGAAGGCTTTTAATTTGAAAGAGACACAGGAAGTTTCTACAGAAACCCAAATAGTAACAGACTAAATCTGTAATAGTTGATTAATATCTGCAGTGTCTTTACAAGTTGAGTTTCTTATTTCTCTCTTAATTTTCTTTCACAATAAAAGTCTAATATCATATAATATATATTATAATAAGTGTTGATTGATTAGTTCTGATTCATTATGTTTGGAAGATGTTTTTCTCTTCTCATGTTTCATGTTTTCTTGTTAATTGAGAAAATGTTTAATAGGATTTATTCTGTTAAATTTTGTAATCATATTTAAGACTTTGCTGAGACTGTGAGAGGAAAACTACCTTTCCTGTATCTCAGGTCTGATAACGGGATTTACAGCTTCAATAAAGGGTTAGGGTTTGTCCCGGACTCCGAAGGTCTCGAGTGTCCCATATTAAAGATCATATACTCTGCTGCTCTAACTCAGAGTTATGGATCATGTTGCTGAGGTTAGTTAATTATTATTAATACTAACCACTTAATTTCATTACAGTGTATTATTCATTTATTCATATTTAACCATTTAATTTCATTATAGTTTAATATTTACATATTATTAATAATATGTAACTAAAATGTCACTAATGCATTTTACCTCTATCCGAGTCTTAAAGATGGCGATCAGCTGCTCCACCCACCACCACCCTACCCTCCTCCGACATCCAGGCCGAAGGGAGGAACACCGTCCGTGTCTCCCCCAGAAGCAAGCACCAGGAGCGGACCAGTTCCCACACAGCAGCCATCTCGCTGCAATCTCTCTCTCTACAAGCAGCCACGGCCTCTCCCCCACCTACATCTGACAATAACAGCAGCATCGGGTACCGTCATCCAATGCTACAAGTCAGCTGAACAAGCTGAAAAGAAGAGAAACAGAAGTAAAATAACTTTGACAGTGTCAACGTTGGGTGGAGAGGGGGGGGCCAGAAGCAAAGGCAAAGCGAGAGGGAAAAGCAGAGGGCGAGGTGGAGGGCAGAGGGTGAGGTGGAGGGCAGAGGGCGAGGTGGAGGGCAGAGGGCGAGGTGGAGGGCAGAGGGCGAGGTGGAGGGCAGAGGACGAGGTGGAGGGCAGAGGACGAGGTGGAGGGCAGAGGGTGAGGTGGAGGGCAGAGGGTGAGGTGGAGGGCAGAGGGCGAGGTGGAGGGCAGAGGACGAGGTGGAGGGCAGAGGGTGAGGTGGAGGGCAGAGGACGAGGTGGAGGGCAGAGGGCAAGGTGGAGGGCAGAGGACGAGGTGGAGGGCAGAGGGCAAGGTGGAGGACAGAGGGTGAGGTGGAGGGCAGAGGGTGAGGTGGAGGGCAGAGGGTGAGGTGGAGGGCAGAGGACGAGGTGGAGGGCAGAGGGCAAGGTGGAGGACAGAGGGTGAGGTGGAGGGCAGAGGGTGAGGTGGAGGGCAGAGGGCGAGGTGGAGGGCAGAGGGCGAGGTGGAGGGCAGAGGGCGAGGTGGAGGGCAGAGGGTGAGGTGGAGGGCAGAGGGTGAGGTGGAGGGCAGAGGGCAAGGTGGAGGGCAGAGGGCAAGGTGGAGGGCAGAGGGTGAGGTGGAGGGCAGAGGGTGAGGTGGAGGGCAGAGGGGCGAGGTGGAGGGCAGAGGGCAAGGTGGAGGGCAGAGGGCGAGGTGGAGGGCAGAGGGCAAGGTGGAGGGCAGAGGGCAAGGTGGAGGGCAGAGGACGAGGTGGAGGGCAGAGGGCAAGGTGGAGGGCAGAGGGCAAGGTGGAGGGCAGAGGGTGAGGTCGAGGGCAGAGGGCAAGGTGGAGGACAGATGCCAGCAGTGGACCGAGACACATGTTTCAACTGCGGAGGAAGAGGTCACTGGGCAGACAAATGCCCATCCCCAACGCAAGGAGGTGAACGACAAAGGGGTCCACCAGCTGGGGATCGCGTCTACAGCCAGCAACGGGCGGATGGACGGGTTGAGGAGAACGGGAGTGGTGGAGAGTCCGAGCCAGCTGATCTGCACCGGATAAGGGAAGTGAAAATGCAAAACTACAAACTAATCTGCTTGCAATGAAGTAAATGCTTTCACACGCTACAGCCCATAAACATCACACTCTTCCTCGCACGATAGGGAGAATTCTAGACGTAATATTGTCACCTAGAACAAAAACATGTAGAAGGTATTACTACTTATGCAATGTTTTTATCTGAGGTGTATAAATTGGCTACTACGATTTTGAATGTGCAGGAAAGGGATGTAGAGTTTTTGGTTTATTTAGGTGCCACAAAGTATGTTCTCCAAAAATCTTTATTTGCAAATCAAAAGCTTTCTAGTAGAGTAGTTCCTTAAAGAAGTGCAAGCAGAGCAATTCTACCAGAAATATTTTACCCCTTTATTTGAAGGGCTATGCTCCATTAACATTGCTAGCACCGCACGCAGTTTCACTGATCCTATTGGAGCAAAAATATTCGCATTTGTCTGCAGCGCGGTATTTGAGGTATCACACATGTCTGCTTGATATCCTACTGTCACTGTTAGACGATGTACAGTACTTAACCCTGCTTCTCTTATGCCTACGCCAGGTGAGGGTGATCCGCACGACTGTTTGGCTGAGTTGCAACACACCTGTGCTCCGCGCCCAGATTTGACTGACACACCAGTGCCAAATTCAGATTTCGTTTTGTATGTGGAGGGGTCAGCCTCACGCTGCCCTGACACTGGCACCTTACAGGGACAGGTAGGGTTTGCTGTAGTATCAGATGCAGAAACTTTAAATGCTAAATCTCTTCCCAAACACTTCTCTGCACAGGCGGCTGAACTCATTGCTCTCACTGAAGCATGTAAGCTGGCTGAAGGGTCGTCTGTTACAATCTATACGGACTCCAGGTACGCCTTTGGGGTTGTACATGATTTTGGGGCATTGTGGAAACACGAAACTTCCTCAAATCCGATGGTAAGCCTATCTTGCATCACCAACTGATAGATGACCTTCTGACGGCCATCTTACTTCCATCTTAGCTAGGCATATGCAAATGTTCTGCACACACGGTGCAGCTGGCTGATTTTTCACTTCCAGATTCAGTAGCTGCAGAATACAGTGGAAATGTGCAGGGTGCACCTTTAATGAGGGTGTCTGGCAGGGGCCAGTTTCAAAACCTTGACTTCCACACCAGTTTTTCACACATTTAGCAAAGTTGACACATGGGCGGGACCATGTGCCAAAAGGGCGAGTGCTATTATTGTTAACAAAAACATGGTTCACAAAGGGCTTCACAACATTTGAAGAAAGGGAAAGATTTTGTAAAGGTTGCATGACATGTGCACAACACAATGTAGGCAGACCAGTGACTGTAACACAGCAGGCAGGACATCCACCATCGACACAAGCATTTGAACATGTGATGATGGATTTTGTTGAGCTCACACCGTCAGAGGAGAAAAAGTGTTGTTTGGTGATGGTTGATATGTTTACAAAATGGGTGGAGGTGTTTCCTGCTTCAAAACAAACTGCTTCAGTGTTAGCAAAAGCTCTAATGACAGAAATCATTCCCAGATGGGGAATATCAAGTCGGTAGTTAAGCAATAACGGCACGTTAAGAACAAAAACATGCGAATGAGGGTAAGAACGTGCAGTAACCTCCGTCCTTTTGAGATTCTTTTTGGCAAACCACCCAGTGTGGGGGTAGAGGCTTCTAAAGCACCCCTTCCCTCCACACTCTGTGTGAGCATGAGATGTTAGAGTAGTGTGTACAACTGTCTTCTGCTCTCTGCCATAAGAATCCAGGTTTCTGCTGCCCTGCTCCACCCAGCTGAAGGACCGCCACACACGCTGCAGCCAGGAGATTTCGTGGTCGTAAAAACTTCAGGAGGAAAAACTGGCAATCCCAATGCTGGCAAGGTCCCTTCCAGGTTCTTCTGGTCACCCACACGGCAGTGAAGGTTGCTGAGCGGGCTCCGTGGATCCACGCATCACACTGCAAGAGAGTCCCAGCGCCAGAGGACGAGCCAGTCCCGCCAGGCGCCCAGAAATCCGTGACCTGACAGACGGTGTTCTGTGTCACCAACGAAGCAACGCCCGGAAAATCTGACAAGTGTCACCAACAACACACACACACACCAGAAACGAAACAGTGGTAAAGACTGACTCCGACGGTGTGTCATGTGCTAGTGGACAAACCTCTGACACCAGAAGAAATCCACGACACCAGAAGCAAGACCGCCTGATCTACAGCCCGGTACTGCATCGCCCAGCCACCACACACACACACACAGCACCTTCCTAAAGGGTGCAGCAGGCTCGCTGTGACGATGGAAGAACACAGGAAGAGACAGACATGGTGTAAGACATACATGTATTCTTGTTCCCTGTTTTCTATCTGTGTTGGTGGGGGTAGCATTTTGGTTGTTAGGCAGATATGATAGAGCTAAATCTGACAACACCATTTATTATAACACCACTTCTTCTCCCATTAATGTTACTACTGATGCACGGTACACAGACACAGTTTTCACTCGTCAAATAAAGGGGTAAAATGAGTAGAGCGGTCTTCACCTTTCTCGTATAGACAGTCCTGGAAACCGGAGTACGAGAAATATAAACAAAGCAATAACCTTAGGACAACAAACGTCACGGTATTAGCTGATACATCAACCACCTTTCTGTTACAACCATGCGATTACTTTCAATCCGAAATTAAAATGACAAAATCAACTCAAATGATTAACATTGTGCAAAATAAATGGGTTCCTTCTCCTAACAAAGACGACGCATTCTCCTCCAACGTATGACTGGGTTCAATCAGCAAATTCACACGCGATGTAGGGATCAATGACTTATGTTTTGTGTGTTCATTCCCACTCAAAGAAACAGGCTTCACCCATTAAACCACTCGTGCTAAACCAAAATAACTCTTATTTGTGCACTGACTGCATTTTACCTTAAGAGCTTAATGTAAAATGACGAGTTACGGTAGCAAATTTGTCTCAGGACTTCTTTCCGTGGTAGGGTGTAGTAAATAACGCACATAATATTGATAAAATACATGAAAGTTTGGAAAATCTGACCGCCGTCGTGGTCCAGCAGATTTTTCTCCAACCCTTCGAGCTATGCTTAACATGATACTTCAGCACCAGATGGGTCTAGATTCACTGTTAGCAGCTCAGGGGGGCCTCTATCATGTATTAGGTGATCAATGCTGCACATTCATCCCAGACATTGAAGGTAACCTCACAGACACTGTCCATCAGCTAAAACACCTCACCACTAGTCTTAGGGCTCAAGATGTCCCTCACACTGATTCTGGGTGGGACTGGGGCGCTTGGATAATTGGGGAGGGGTGGAAGGCTTGGATGGGGAAAATTGTGGTTCCAGTAATCTCTGTGATCTATTTTGAAGTATTTGTTGTATTATCCCATTAATATGAAAAATGATTTCCTCTTTGTTCACTATTGAGAAGTTCAGTATTAAGCCTTACAACTAAAAGATGATGGTCCTGAAGTGTTTCATTTGCCCTCTTTCAATGAGGACGGTTGCAACTCGGACTCAGCTTCCAAATTTGAGTAGTACTAGATGCAGTGGTAGCTTAAACTAAGAGGTTTAAATTCATCACAAAAACATTTTCTTTGGACATGCAGATATGCATGTCTTTTCAGAAATTTTCAATTGTGTTGTGATTAGTATGTAATCAAAAGGGGGAATGTAATGGGAAAATTACATTTAACCAATGATTTTCATATTAATTATTCATAATAGGATCTCCAATGCCTCTCAGAGTATATGACTTCTGCATCTGTCATCTGTGTCTTCTCCTTGATGGAGACAACTGGGTTTGTTATGACCATTTCACAGAAGAAGAGATGACGTGGAGCCTGACAGAAACAGTTGCCTAGAGCGGTGTTTATCATAGCAGGTCCCATGTCGAGACCATAGCAGGTCCCAGGTCCCAGGTCCCAGGTCCCAGGTCGAGACCATAGCAGGACCCAGGTCGAGACCATAGCAGGTCCCAGATTGAGACCATAGCAGGTCCCAGGTCCCAGGTCGAGACCATAGCCTATCCAAGAGACAAGATGTCCTTTTTCAGCTAAGATAGAATGACCGGTCAAGATACTTGGACACGTGAGGTACAGATTCAGAAATAAGTAAGAGCTCCAACTGTCTGCCTGAGGTCTGTTAATTGTTTGAGAATAAACTGGTTTCCAAACAAGGGTTTTTTCTCCTCTGGGGGCACTGGATATAAGGAACTGTCATATGTTACGCAGGACACAGAACTGTTGTCACTTTGTAACTCTGATTCATTGTGAATGCTGTTCTTGTCATTTTTGATTGTTCTCTCGAGAAAATAATGAAACCCTTCCACCAAAAACCTAAACTTTTAATCCAGTTTGCAGCCTGTCTTTATTTTGTTTCTACAAGGTCTCTTCTTCACCCAAATTCCTCCCTTGCTGTACAGAAACTTCCACCACATAGCATAACGGAAGCAAGTAGCATAACGGAAGCAAGTAGCATAACGGTAGCAAGTAGCATAACGGAAACAAGTAGCATAACGGAAACAAGTAGCATAACGGTAGCAAGTAGCATAACGGAAGCAAGTAGCATAACGGAAACAAGTAGCATAACGGAAACAAGTAGCATAACGGAAGCAAGTAGCATAACGGAAGCAAGTAGCATAACGGAAGCAAGTAGCATAACGGAAGCAAGTAGCATAACGGAAACAAGTAGCATAACGGAAGCAAGTAGCATAACGGTAGCAAGTAGCATAACGGAAACAAGTAGCATAACGGAAACAAGTAGCATAACGGACACATGCGTTATGCCACACTGCCTAAAAGGGAGTTTTTCCTCTCCACTGTCGCCCTGTTGCTTGCTCTGTAGGAAACTACTAGAACTGTTGGGTCCTTGTAAATTCTGGAGTGTGGTCTAGACCTGCTCTGTAAAGTGTCTCCAAATAACGTTTGTTATGGATTGATACTATAAATAAAATTGAATTGAATTGAATTATGTTTGTCAGGGTCAGCATCAGACAGCCCCACAAAAGAGGATCTGATTAGAAAGTATTTCCATGATGGCTACAGCTACGATGACATTTTGGATTTCCTGGCAATAAGAAGCACATAAAGCTGTTTGTAAAGTAAAGTCAACAGTGCAAATGTACATTGTTATTATTTGGTAGGCCTTTCCATTTCCCTCCTTGTATTTCTGCACTGTGAAAGGGGGTCTGTTCCTGGGATGTTTCTGACTTCCTGAGCATCAGGGTACAATAAAACATGGGAACCATCTCCTATGTCCTGGTTAAAATCTTTCAGCTTCTTTACAGCAGCCAGCAGTTGATCAGATGACCATTCAGGTTGAACATCAAGGGGAAGTGACTTCCCTCTCACAGGTTTAAGGGAATCACCTGTCATCTTCATAACTCCAACATACATCTGCAGAAAGTAAGGGAAATGGAAAATGTCACTAGATGTGAGCGATATATTTACTTATAATAGAAACAATGTTAACAATGGCATACTTTGCTAATTTCTGTTTCTGTTTCTTCATCATTAATATTTCCTGCAGAGCATTTTAGAACACATTTAATATACTAGTTATTGAAGTAGACAAGCCACATAGTGCGGAGGTGTACAGTATTTCAATAAAAGAACACAATTTTCAAAATCAAGTCTTCTAACTACTGATTTTTCTGTAATACAACTAAAATCTCTTTACCAGCACTAGGCTGTGCATTAGCATGTGCACTGGTCGGAGGCATCTCCTCAGGGACTTTGTTCGCCACATCTTTTAGAAATCTGATGTTTTTACAGGCACAACAAAACCCAGGGGAAGCTGTCAAAAAGCTTGCAAGGTCGGCAAGTTAATATCAGAGAGAGTGGATATTTTGTTTGTACAAAGAGTGTCTGCTGATCTTCTGTATATGGATGTTTACCCTGTGTTCAGTTTAATTCTGTCACCTCTTTCTTTCCTTGTCATCTTTCCCTGCTATTTATTTTGCCTTGAGCGAAATACTGATCTTATGCTCTCTTCCCCTCTCCTTACATCTTCCTATTTTGTCTTAATGTCCTTTCTCTGCTTCCTTTCGCCCTTCATCTTCACATTTTATCCCTTTTTTCTTCAACCCTTCTCTCTCATCCTCATCTCCCTGTGCTCTCTCTGGTATTTATCTACTCTCTGCTTCTCTTTTTGCCCCTTAAACGTAGATTAATTTACATTTATTTTTACACACCTTCTCTACTCTCCTTTTCCCCCTTCTTTGCTTCCAGTTGTCCTCTCTCCACCTTCCTCTTGTGCAAAGTTACCTCGCTGATCAATACAGTAGGCCTATTCTATCATATGTAGAGACGATTCAGAGAAGAGGAAACTAACGTTAATGCAATCAAAACACTCAGGTGCCCAGTTAAGTAGTTAGTTATCCTTCCCACTGCGGACTATCGTTAGCTATGAAAGATCAGGCACGCAATGTTGTCACTAGCAAACTATAGTAGAAGTCAGTCTCAACCATAGGCCGTTAATATTATTCAATATATATACAGTCTATGGTCTCAAGCAGCTGCTCTGTTAAAATACTGTAAAAGAGGAGGGCCAAATGTTAAAATGAATACTAACCTTGTTATCTCGCTTTTGCTTATGTAAACCACCAAGGCTCAAAGGTATAGCGGTCGTCCCTAACCCACAAGGTTGGTGGTTCAATCCCACATGTCAACGTGTCCCTGAGCAACTTGCCAAGGGTGGGGAAATATAATCCCCCCCCCAATCCATTGGGCTAGAGAGTGCTGTCAATCTGACAGATTAGATTCCCATTGGACCAAAGTCTGTCTCTGCTGCCTGTTCCACCAATCACTGCCTTTGGTAAATGGAGTTATATATATATATATATATATATATATATATATATATATATATAGATACACAGTATATATCTCGCTGTAGATCTCTGGTTGCTGTGAGAAATGTGTATTTCTTTATTTCTAATATCTGAAAATTGTACAGCAGGATTTCTTTTATCCAGTTTATTTGAGTGTATTGTTTTTTTATTTTTATACAGTTCTGTGAAACAATCTTCCAGTTCTTTGTCACATGACCAGTCAATGTTTCCATGACAAAATATATATTTGGATGTACAATTTGTTACAAATAAAAACAAGTGAAATGAATAATGAATGTGATGTATTTCCTTCAGCAGAACAACATTGTCTTAATCTTAAACAATATTTCAGATATTTCTAAGAAGATTTCCGAGCGTTTATTCTGATTAAATCCCCTGCAGGAGTTCTGTAGTGTTATTATGATTATAAAGATTATTAATAAGATTATTAATGAGATTATTAATAAAATTGTTAAGATTATGAATGAGATTATTAGTAAGATTATCAATGAGATTATTCATATAATTGTCCTCATCAGCAGTAGGAGGCAGCAGTGCACTATCAGTGTCTAGTCTGCCAGGTAGAAGAGAAGAAGAAGAAGGACAGGTGTGCTTTCTAGACAGCAGCAGATCAAGGTAACAAGTACCTGCTAACAGGTACTTTATGTAGTGCTGCAGGTACCTGTTGGTGTGCAGTAGTACTACATAAAGTACCTGTTATCAGGTACTTTATGTAGTACTACATTAGCAGGTACCAAGGTCTTTTATCGTCATGGAAACCTAAAAAGGCGAGTAGAGGTGAGGAGGTACCATGTGGTTAGATAAATGTTGAGGGTTTCTTCTCCCTGCTGCTTCTATCTTTACTCTGAAGTCTTAGAGTTCTTCCCTCATCTCCTCTAAGTCATTCATGACCTTCTGACAGAGATCAGCTGACTGGATGATGGCGTTTCCTAGCTTTTTAGACCAAACTTCTCCGCTACTTCGTGCCAGTTCAGAAACTCGTCCCAGAGACCTCTGAAAGTCCTCCATGTCTGTCAGAGTCTGTCCAGCCTGAAGTTCAGCTGATCTGTCCTCCAACTTCTCACATGTCTTCTTTATGTTTTCCAGGTTGTACTTCAGCGGTTCAACCATCTTCATGAACTCTCTTTCCCCAGCTCTTCTACTTTCTTTGCACTTCTGTTCTCTTTCATTGTTTTTGTTACATTTCCACCAAAAACCACAGCTGCTCCTCCTCCTGCTGCTAGTCCTGCTGCTACTGCTAACAGTCCTGCTGCTAGACTAACCCCTCCAGTGAACCGAGCCGCAAGGACCAGGAGTCCTAGTCCTACTGCTGCTCCTAGTCCTAGTCCTCCAGCAACCACCCCTGCTGTTCTGACTCTATCTGCTCCCTTCTGTATCTCTCTGACTCCATCAGCGATCTTCCTAATCTCTCCTCCAATCTGTCTCATCTTCCGTTCACTGCTGGCGAACCTTCTGATGAAGGAAGTTACATGTGTAATAAATGTGTTCATCAGTTCAGACAGATCAGGAGGAAGGTTTTTGCCCGATCTTCTTCTTGGAACGTAGGCCATCTTTAGTAGTCTTGCTCTGCAGAGACTGTTGGAGAAGCTGAGAACCAAAGAGAAGTCATCAGATAAGGGACCATTCTCCAGAGCTTCACGGTCTGATCTCTTCTCAGAGGCACTTATTAACACTTTGATTTATTAGTGATTCTTCTCACCTGTTGGTGAGGCTGAGCAGGTAGAGTCCCACTGATCAAAGGGTCTGCAGCTCCACAGCCAATCAGCGGAGGAAAAACACTGTCTGTCTTCTCGACCAATCAGCAGAGAGAGAGAGAGAGAGAGAGAGAGAGAGAGAGAGAGAGACATACACACAACACACTTAAATATAAAATGAAGCACACTTCAGGTTACATTCAAACGCTCACAAACCACACAGCCTTAAATAATGTCCCAACAACGCCCCCTCTTCCCCATGAGCTCCCTACTTAAAGGAGCCACAGTCTCCAGTGAAGGTCTCTGTATTGTGGGTCACCACACCTCTGGGGGTCAGCCCCCCCCAGAATTCACCCCTGGAAAAGTGCAAATCAGGTAAGTCCCCAAATGTAATAACAGTCCCAAATGAAACAGTTAACGCAGTGGTGGGCAGACTAGCTGGCCCAAAACGGCTGCGCTTAACAGGTGCAGGGACGAGGACAGGGGCCAGAGCTGGCAGGAAGACCAAAGCAGGGGGGCTTTCTGGACCTGACAATGTATTCTGGTCAAGATGAGCAGGCTTGAGATGGTCGACATTGACCCGCTCTGGCTTGGCCCCCATGTCCACCATAAACTTCTTCTATCCTGCCTTCAAGACACAGAAGGGCCCATCATAAGGGTCTTCAGGGAAGTACAGGGACCATCATGCCTGAATTCAATTTATTATTATTATTAAAAAGATGTATCTGGCCAACAACAGATCCTTGGGGACGTAGGACAAGGGAAGCCAGTGGTGTAGAGACGAGAGCGAAGGGCCCAAGTCCGATGCGATGCCGCTGACCAGGGGGCGGCGGGTCTGGGAGTGACTCCCCTGGGACAAGCAGCATCTTTCCGTAAACCAACTCAGCAGATGAGCACTGCATCGTACCCCAGCCGGTGGAGGCCCATTGCCCAGGCCGTTGTTGAAGCATCCAATGTTGCCACCACTTGCTAAAACATAATTTTACAAACATCTCATACATCACATGTACAGTATGAGTTGTGTATGTGTGTCTGTGTGTGTGTGTATGTGTGTTTGTGTGTGTGTGTGTGTTTGTGTGTTCTTACCTGTGTGTGTATCAGCTGTGTGAGTCGGTGCAGGTGAAGCAGCAACTGAGCGTGCTCAGTCTGTCTCTTATTGTTAAGTCTCTGAGTTGTTTCTCTGAAATCACAACGAGCCAGATCTGATTGGCTATCAGGTATGAGACGTTAGGGTGGGACGTCCCACAGTGATGTCGCTATGAGGCGTAAGGGTGGGACGTCCCACAGTGATGTCTCTATGAGACGTTAGGGTGGGACGTCCCACAGTGATGTCTCTATGAGACGTGAGGGTGGGACATCCCACAGTGATGTCTCTGGTCTCTGTGGAACTGATTGGCTCTGTCCCATCAAACCGGTTCCACTGCCTCTAGTTCAGATCAGGGTGTGACAGCAGCTCAGGAATGAGGATTTGTGGGGAGATAACAGGTAGAGGCTCAGTCTTGGCACTGGTTCTGTTTTGTTAAAGGTTCACCAGGTGTGCCAGATGCCAGAAATAGTTCTGGGGGGGAGGTCTCTAAAGGCCAAAAACTCTCTGAAATAATCAACAGCGCTGTCATTACGTCGACCAGCGTAGCGCGCCTAGTTTGGTAGAAACCGTGTCGAAATGTCCAATATTCAGCCGAATCTGAAGCTGAGTCGTGGATTCAGTGGATACCTATTATGTATATGTCTGTAATACCTCATTAAAGGTTGAATGTTGCATATCTGGTCGTTCTGATTGGCTGTGTTTACCTAATTTTTAATTCAGGTCAGGTTGCATTTTGAAATTAATAAATGTTGTTTGCCATTCAGTGATTATTTTTGATAATAACAACAGGTCTAATATTAATGATATTAAGGCCTAATAATAAGGCCTCCTCGCAGGTGTTCCTCCCAGCTCCTCTCAGGAGTCCCCTCCAGCTCCTCTCAGGTGTTCCCTCCTGCTCCTCTCAGGAGTCCCCCAGCTCCTCTCAGGTGTTCCTCCCAGCTCCTCTCAGGAGTCCCCCCCAGCTCCTCTCAGGTGTTCCTGCCAGCTCCTCTCAGGAGTCCCCCCCAGCTCCTCTCAGGTGTTCCTCCCAGCTCCTCTCAGGTGTTCCCTCCCAGCTCCTCTCAGGTGTTCCCTCCCAGCTCCGCAGGTGTTCCTCCAAGCTCCTCTCAGGTGTTCCTCCCAGCTCCTCTCAGGTGTTCCTCCCAGCTCCTCTCAGGTGTTCCCCCCAGCTCCTCGCAGGTGTTCCTCCCAGCTCCTCTCAGGTGTTCCTCCCAGCTCCTCTCAGGTGTTCCCCCCAGCTCCTCTCAGGTGTTCCTCCCAGCTCCTTGCAGGTGTTCCTCCCAGCTCCTCTCAGGTGTTCCTCCCAGCTCCTCGCAGGTGTTCCTCCCACCTCCTCTCAGGTGTTCCCCCCAGCTCCTCGCAGGTGTTCCTCCCAGTTCCTCTCAGGTGTTCCCCCCAGCTCCTCTCAGGTGTTCCCCCCTCCCAGCTCCTCTCAGGTGTTCCTCCCAGCTCCTCTCAGATGTTCCTCCCAGCTCCTCTCAGGTGTTCCCCCAGCTCCTCTCAGGTGTTCCTCCCAGCTCCTCTCAGGTGTTCCTCCCAGCTCCTCTCAGATGTTCCTCCCAGCTCCTCTCAGGTGTTCCTCCCAGCTCCTCTCTAGTACACCTGCAGCAGACCTTAGACTCCTGAAGAACTGACTACCAATTTAACTTTAAACCGTGGAAACGCCTGTAAAGGGAACGTGATTACCAGAAGAGCTGAAAGGTCAGCAGGCCTCTATCTTAACTTCAGTCTCTGCTCATGCATGGGAAGCTTTTTATTCATTTTTACCTTACCTTTACTTAACCTTTATTTAACCAGGTGAACGTTGACATGTTCTCAATAACAATGATGACCTGACCTGGGGAGGGGGGGGAGGAGGACATGTCATCAACATACAGACCACCAAGGCAGGATGGTAAAATATTGATAGGCTGAGGGGTCTGTAGAGAAAGTCAACGCGCCAGTTCTTCCTCTGGACTCACTTGACTTATTCTGTAAGCTAACCACTCCACGTTTAACCGCGGTTCCTTTTCCCAGCAGTTGGAGTGATGACGTGTCCCGAAGCCTTTATATACCAGTTTCTCCTCCAAAGGGTAAACCTGTGCTCAAGTATAAAATCCACTTTGATCATTGTTCAAGTTAGTTAGTGACGATAACACAATCTCCCCACTTCACTCTTCTTGCCGACTGATGGCGCTGCAACAGACAGCCAATCATATCTGAGATATGAAATGACGCTGGCCATCACATTAAACACACTAACACTGAGCATGCATATTAATCGTTTCCCACCTATAATGCACATTGTGAGAGGGGCTAGCCCCCTCTGACACATGCAGGCTGCCATAGTCTATCGTGAATGTGGGAGGATGCCGTCTGAAGCCCCAAGAAAGGGGCAGAATGGGAAATAAAATCCTACCACACATTACAGGAAGACTTTATATATTCATAGAAGGCAATACATTATAACATAACATTGTTTGCATGTCTTTCTGTTGACAAGAGGTGGGGCTGTACCACGTGCCCCAAATGACCAGTCACCACTGTGAACAATGGATCTGCAGCGGTAGATTTGGTACCTTGCTGTTCTCTCTTTGGATTGGCTGTGTACATCTCAATAATTAAACCTGTTTCTGAACCTTTCTTCCCTTGGCATCCTGCATCATTCTTAGCCAGCAGACTTTGGATTCATCACTTACAAAGATCAGCCTTCTCCAGATGGAAAGGGTGTCTGGTCACAGAGAAGGTGAGAAGAGAAAGCATCTCTCTGAACCTCCATCAGGTTTTCATTAGGGCTCCAACGAGCGCTTATCTTCATAGTCCATTAATCTGTTGATCATTGTCTCAGTGTCGATTAGTTTAGGTCTCTAAAATGTGGATCGGTGTTCCCAAAAAGCCCAAGATGACGTCCTCTAATGTCTTGTTCTGTCCACATCTCAAAGATATTCAGTTTATTTTCACAGAGGACAGAAGAAACTAGAAAATATTCACATTTAACAAGCTGGAATCAAAGAATGTTTACTTTTCCTTAAAAGAATTACACAAACCGACTGATTGATTAACAAAATAGTTGCCTATTAATTGATTAATTAATTGATTAATCGTTGCAGCTCTAGTTTTCATCACACATAACACGTCTGCTCAGTGTGAGTACGTCTGTAGTGACTTGGACTTTACTTCACTAGAAACTATATATGTACATACATACATACATACATGCATAAAAATATATTGATGTGTTAAAACAAGTTGAATCTTCAAACTGCTGCGGTGGCGTCCTGTATCTTGTTGGGGTTTGTCTCATCTTGATTCTGAAAGCAGTTCCAATATCTCAGAGAACAAAGTGAATCTGGTGAATAAATGTTGAATAAAACCGAGGTTATTGTGATTAAAATACCAATAATAGCGGAGCTGAATCAGCCGACTGGCAGGAAGAACGGTGCTGTGTTCAGGAAGGAAGATACATCAGTTAAAATACGTGCTGACCCACACGGAAAACCGAGATACCGAGAACACTTTAGAACTGGAATTACTTTAAATGCATGAGGAAAATGTTATATGTTTGACATAACTATACTGTATTGATTCTGCCTTTTCTGTGTAGCAACAATCATGTGAAGATAATATGCAGCGGATGCTATCCTATACTGATGATTGGTGTAAGAAGTGGAGACTGTTTATCAATAGAAAGAAACCAAAATTATTCCAAAATAACCACAAATGCATCTATGAGTTTGAAAGCTGAACTCATCAGACTTATATAAATATCTAGGTTTCTGTAGTGATGGATATATGATTTCCAGAGAAGGTTCTAGCTGATCCAGCACGTAGAGCTTTGGGAGGAATCGTTGGTAAAAGCAGGAATCTGAAGACATTTGTTTTCTAACGTATTCTAACCTGTTTCCAGCCTCTGTGTGCCCTGTACTTGATTATATTGTGGGGATAGATGAATTATAACTATATCTAATGGTGAATTAGGTCAAATTAGTGCAATAAGATATTTTCTGGGTGCACAAATACGCTCCAACATTGGCAATAGTGGGAGACATGTGAGGCTCGATGGAAGATATGTATGACCCAGTTATGGAAGCGTTTACTAGATATAGACACAGATAGGTGGACGAGGAACATATTTCTCTGGGATAAACACATTCTTATTCCTTGGTCTGAAGATATATGCAAACTGTTTTGTTAGTATGGGTTTTATAATAATGAAAATCTGAATATTGGTTTATTTAAAGAATCTGTTTTGCTGGAAACAGAACCGTGGGCTGATGATAGATGGCCTCAGCCAAAATTGCATATTTTTTGTAATGATTAAATCAGAATATGGCACAGGGACTCATGTTGTGTATAATTTGTCAAAAAGGCAAAGATCTGTATGAGCTCAGTGGAGATCTGGTG
>CM049386.1:250000-272705 GCA_026937815.1 Etheostoma perlongum
GTAGGGGTATTTATACCTATTGTAGCCCACATCACATATGTTATGTAGGGGTATTTATACCTATTGTAGCCTACATCCTATATGTGATGTAGGGGTATTTATACCTATTATAGCCCACATCACATATGTTATGTAGGGATTTATACCTATTGTAGCCCACATCACATATGTTATGTAGGGGTATTTATACCTATTGTAGCCTACATCATATATGTTATGTAGGGGTATTTATACCTATTATAGCCTACATCATATATGTTATGTAGGGGTATTTATACCTATTGTAGCCTACATCATATATGTGATGTAGGGGTATTTATACCTATTATAGCCCACATCACATATGTTATGTAGGGGTATTTATACCTATTATAGCCTACATCATATATGTTATGTAGGGGTATTTATACCTATTATAGCCTACATCATATATGTTATGTAGGGGTATTTATACCTATTATAGCCTACATCATATATGTGATGGAGGGGTATTTATACCTATTGTAGCCCACATCACATATGTTATGTAGGGGTATTTATACCTATTATAGCCTACATCATATATGTTATGTAGGGGTATTTATACCTATTGTAGCCCACATCACATATGTTATGTAGGGGTATTTATACCTATTGTAGCCTACATCATATATGTTATGTAGGGGTATTTATACCTATTTAGCCTACATCATATATGTGATAGGGGTATTTATACCTATTATAGCCCACATCATATATGTTATGTAGGGGTATTTATACCTATTGTAGCCCACATCACATATGTTATGTAGGGGTATTTATACCTATTATAGCCCACATCACATATGTTATGTAGGGGTATTTATACCTATTGTAGCCCACATCACATATGTTATGTAGGGTATTTATACCTATTGTAGCCTACATCATATATGTTATGTAGGGGTATTTATACCTATTGTAGCCCACATCATATATGTTATGTAGGGGTATTTATACCTATTATAGCCTACATCATATATGTTATGTAGGGGTATTTATACCTATTGTAGCCTACATCATATATGTTATGTAGGGGTATTTATACCTATTATAGCCCACATCACATATGTTATGTAGGGGTATTTATTATAGCCTACATCATATATGTGATGTAGGGGTATTTATACTATTATAGCCCCATCACATTTGTTATGTAGGGGTATTTATATATTGTAGCCCACATCACATATGTTATGTAGGGGTATTTTATATAGCTATAGCCTACATCATATATGTTATGTAGGGTATTTATACCTATTATAGCCTACATCATATATGTTATGTAGGGTATTTATACCTATTATAGCCCACATCATATATGTGATGTAGGGGTATTTATACCTATTATAGCCACATCACATATGTTATGTAGGGGTATTTATACCTATTGTAGCCTACATCATATATGTTATGTAGGGGTATTTATACCTATTATAGCCTACATCATATATGTTATGTAGGGGTATTTATACCTATTGTAGCCTACATCATATATGTGATGTAGGGGTATTTATACCTATTATAGCCCACATCACATATGTTATGTAGGGGTATTTATACCTATTGTAGCCTACATCATATATGTGATGTAGGGGTATTTATACCTATTGTAGCCTACATCATATATGTGATGTAGGGGTATTTATACCTATTGTAGCCTACATCATATATGTGATGTTGGGGTATTTATACCTATTGTAGCCTACATCATATATGTTATGTAGGGGTATTTATACCTATTATAGCCTACATCATATATGTTATGTAGGGGTATTTATACCTATTGTAGCCTACATCATATATGTGATGTAGGGGTATTTATACCTATTGTAGCCTACATCATATATGTGATGTTGGGGTATTTATACCTATTGTAGCCTACATCATATATGTTATGTAGGGGTATTTTGCAAATGATAGATACACCGAGGGTTACCAGACGTCCTCGGATTTGGGGGACAGTCCCCCGTTTTTGTCCCCTGACTAAATACAGAAGAATAAACTACCTCTGTCCTTGTTCTTTTTTTTTAAAGACACAACATTAAGTTTTTCAATCAGATTTATAGTCAAACAGGAAATATCCCCGTTGCTCTCCCTTTTCGGGGATTATGTTCCCAGTTTTGATCTCGGACGTCTGGTGAATTTATATCATATCAGAATATTCTATTACTGTTAAGCACACTATGGATATTAAAATACGCCTAATCATGTGTCCTGTATCATAGCTACATGTATGACCTTTGTAGCAAAAGAAACATGAAAATCAGTTGGCTATTCAGTGAGTGTGATTAATTAAACGCGCTGACGGCTCATTGCACCAAACACATTACACTGAGTGGAGCGGGTGACCGGTCCAAGATGGCGGCCCCACGTCTCGTCAGCGCCAGTAGGCAGTAGCGGTCGATGCGCCGTCTACTCTTTATATGTCTATGGTTGTTACACGCTCCCGTCACAAGATGGCGGCGGGCGCCTTTCAGCTCCGGTGTAGCCCGCCCTTAGAGGAGAAGAAGAAGAGGAAGAGGAGGGGGGGCAGTCAGCTGGTAAACAGACAGGGACCTTCTCCACATGTTCAGCAACCTGCACGCGGCTTCATGACTGCCAAGGTGAGTTCAGCATGAAAACACCAACACGTTGCTCACGGCGGGAGAGAGGCGCCAGAGTCCGTTGACGTTTTCGCTTCCTTTAACAGCGCGGGGCGCGTCCACGAGCGCGCCCTGCGTCTCCAGGTGGAGGAACCAAACGGCCGGAACAGGTGGCGCGCGAGGTCGGGGGCAGAAATACGGGCGCCGAATTGAAGCCATGGTTATGGTTTAGTGATGTGAGCAGGTGCGCCTTGGTTCAGGTAAACATGATGTTGGTAACGAGTAGAAATGTTTAAATAGGAAGATTTGGTACGGAGGTTCGCTGCAGCGGGTGTAGCATGTCTGATCCCTCGTGACGGCCACGAGGAGGCGGTCCTGGACCTTTGACCCAGACCATGTTGTGCAGGAGAACCGTGTCCCCTCCACTAGGACCGGTGTTATGTGCCTTCTTTTTTCCACCTACTGGTTTCGAGCCTGTCCAGATGCCGTGTAAACCTCAACGGCTACCCACGTCGACAGATTCGCTACAAATTTATATAATTTTTACTGGCCTTTGCATGTCGCACCTCAATATAAACTGGACTGAACTGAACAGAATATCTGAGCACGACAATAACATTGTACAGCGGGAAAATTGTTTTAAAAGAAATTACGATGATCCGTGTCGCGCTAGGTTCGAACCCTCTTCGGCAAAAATAACAGCACGGGAGTCCACTGCACCGTCCACTACACCATCACATCATTCACGTTACTGCTGGAAAAGAACTTGGCTTTCTCTCAGTAGAACAAGAATCACAATTTAACAGAGCAAACCGAAACAACTTGTTACCTTGATTTAAGCGTAACTTCATAATTAATTCGTGCACTATAACCTCCTGCTACACCTCTACACAAAACCAGAAGGCACATAACACCGGGACAGTCCGTTAGACCATAGACTATCATATTATCATATTAATAATAGACTGCAGGCCTGTGTTATTAATATTAACAGTCTGTTGTGTTCGCAGCCCGAGTTCAGAACTGACACGTGACTTCTTAAAAACCTTTTTAAAGGAGTCAATAATATTATCAATAATATCATTATGCATAATAATATTATCAATAATATCATTATGCATAATAATATTATCAATAATATCATTATGCATAATAATATTATCAATAATATTATCAATAATATCATTATGCATAATAATATTATCAATAATATTATCAATAATATTATCAATGCATAATATTATTATCAATAATGTTATTATGCATAATAATAATATCAATAATATTATCAATAATAATATCAATGCATAACCAGCCAGCGTCTGCATATTTATGGGGGGGGGCTGCACTCGAGCTGCATGATGTCATAATCCAAAAGTCCCAAATATCTCAGCAAAACGATGATGATGTCACGTCTACGTCACTCGAGGGCAGCCGTCTCCCTGTTGCCATGGGAACGTTATGAAGACAACCGGTCTCTCTTTCAGTCCTCCCAACGTCATCGCGTTAAAATCCATCACACCCCCCCCTCAGGTGTTCTTCTTCTTCTTCAGGTGTTCTTCTTCTTCTTCAGGTGTTCTTCGTCTTCTTCAGGTGTTCTTCTTTTTCAGGCGTTCTTCTTCTTCTTCAGGTCTTTTTATTCTTCTTCAGGTCTTCTTCTTCAGGTGTTCTTCTTCTTCAGGTCTTCTTCTTCAGGGGGTTCTTATTCTTCTTCAGGTGTTGTTCTTCTTCAGGTGTTGTTCTTCTTCTTCAGGTGTTCTTCTTCAGGTATTCTTCTTCTTCAGGTGTTGCTGCTGTTCTACTTCAGGTGTTCTTCTTCAGGTCTTCTTCTTCAGGTCTTCTTCTTTAGGTGTTCTTCTTCTTCAGGTGTTCTTCTTTTCAGTTGTGCTTCTTCTTCAGGTCTTCTTCTTCTTCAGGTGTTCTTCTTCAGGTGTTCTTCTTCTTCAGGTCTTCTTCTTCTTCAGTTGTGCTTCTTCTTCAGGTCTTCTTCTTCTTCAGGTGTTCTTCTTCTTCTTCAGGTGTTGCTGTTGTTCTTCGCTAAGAGCGCCGAGCTGACTGGTCTGAAGCAGGAAGAGGCTGTTTCCGTGCCAACACCAATCAGCAGCCAGGACCTTTGGACACTGTTGCTACGGCGACACCCAAGGTACCGCGACACTCTGCGAGGTTTTAAACTGCAGAAGAAGAAACAGATAAATGAAAAGATAACGTGTGTGTGTGTGTGTGTGTGTGTGTGTGTGTAGACTCTCCGTCCTGCAGGATCAGTTGGTGTTGGCGGTGCGTCATCAGTACGTTGCCATCGGCGACCAGGTGGTGACTCTGGGAGACGGGGACGAGGTTGCCGTGGTACCGCCCGCTCAGCGGAGGCTAAAGTCACGCGGTAAACAAAGATAGTAGAAGAAGAGATGTCTCACTCTGGAGATGATGATGATTTCTGTGGTGATGATTTCTGTGATTTCTTCCTCTCAGATGGCCGAGTTGGAGGAGCGGCGAGACGTCTTCAAGCTGAGCCGTGATTGGCTGTCCGTACAGGAAGTGGTGGACTCCGTCAGCAGCGCTTCCTGCGGAGCCATTTCTGTTTTCATAGGTTCATTTTTAATTTA
The DNA here is from genome assembly GCA_026937815.1 of Etheostoma perlongum. Taxonomy (NCBI): domain Eukaryota; kingdom Metazoa; phylum Chordata; class Actinopteri; order Perciformes; family Percidae; genus Etheostoma; species Etheostoma perlongum. The sequence continues at coordinate 255,204 of CM049386.1, forward strand.
ATTATTAATATTTCTCTGTTTCAATGTTTCAGAAATATTTAACATCTAGTGTGTGTGTGTGTGTGTGTGTGTGTGTGTGTGTGTGTGTGTGTGTGTGTGTGTGTGTGTGTGTGTGTGTGTGTGTGTGTGTGTGTGTGTGTGTGTGTGTGTGTGTGTGTGTGTGTGTGTGTGTGTGTGTGTGTGTGTGTGTGTGTGTGTGTGTGTGTGTGTGTGTGTGTGTGTGTGTGTGTGTGTGTGTGTGTGTGTAGGAACGACCCGGGAGGACGAGGTGGACAGCAGGAAGGTGATTGGTCTGGAGTACGAGGCGTACGAGCCCATGGCCCAATCAGAGTTCAGGAAGCTGTGTGATGACATCAGAGAGCGCTGGCCAACCGTGACGCACGTCTGTGTTCACCACCGGCTCGGGTGAGGAGGCGTGTTGCTATAGTTACCGTGGTGGGTGTGTCCCCGCTGATAGTCAGCTGATTATATCAACAGTTCCCTATCGCACACATAGTTCCTCATTTCTACACAGACACACACACACAGACACACACACACAGAGACACACACTCACACACACACACACACAGAGACACACACACACACACACACACACACACACACACAGAGAGACACACAGACACACACACAAGAGACACACACTCACACACAGAGACACACACACTCACACTCACACACACACAGAGACACACACTCACACACACACACTCGCACACACAGAGACACACACACTCACACACACACACAGAGAGAAAGACACACACACAGAGACACACACTCACACACAGAGACACACACACTCACACACACACACAGAGACACACACACACTCACACTCACACACAGAACCACACACACACAGAGAGACACACAGAGACACACACAGACACACTCACAGCCCCCCCCTGACTGTGAACTTCCTGTCTCAGGTGGGTGAAGGTGGGCGAGGCCAGTGTTGTCATGGCGATCTCGTCTCCTCACCGGCAGGACGGTCAGCAGGCGATCCAGCACTGCATCACTCAGCTGAAGGTTCAACTCCCCATCTGGAAGAAGGTAACACAAACACACACACACAGAGACACACACACACACACTATACACACACACACACACAGAGAGACACACACAGAGAGTTGTTGATAGTATTGTTATTGAAGTTTTGTTGATGTTATTATTGATGTTGTTGTTGTTATTGATGTTATTGTTGTTGTTGTTGATGGGTACTGTCCGGTTATCTCGACCTCATCAAAACAATGAATTATTTAATGTTTTCCTTATCTTTTCCGCCCGTTATTCCGCCCGTTATCTCGACAGTTATCTTTTCCGCCCGTTATTCCGCCTGTTATCTCCCGTTATTCCGCCTGTTATCTCAACCTCATTTTTGGCTAGAAAGATGAACCTCTTTAGCCTGCCAACTACTGAGGAGGAAGCTGTGAAATTTTTTCAAGATCGTGTTCTACTACCAAAAGAACGAAGATGCAAGAACGACCATCTCATGAAGCTGTACTTTGGCAAAGAAATCTTCTGGAAGTGCACACTCAGGGCCTGCTATCAGAAGATCAATATTCGCAACGGCAACTGGTTCGCTCAATCTCGTCTTCCATTCGTTACTGTCGCGCGTTTCATCTACATCTGGGCCTGGGAAATGACATCGGGGAAGCTGTGCAATAGGGAGCTTGGGATCAACAAGGACACAACAACAGACTGGAGTAACTATCTGAGACAGGTCTGCGTGGAGACTTTACTGGCGAAGGATCAAGGACAAATTGGCGGCGAGGGGATGATCGTGGAAATTGATGAGTCACTTTTCACCAAGCGCAAGAACAATGCCGGCCGGGTGCTACCTCAACAGTGGATCTTCGGAGGGATATGCCCCGAAACCAAGGAATGCTTTCTCATCGAAGTGCCGGATCGAAGTGCGCCTACTCTGCTGACTGCAATCAAGGAGAACGTTGCCGTGGGGACCATCATCTACTCAGACAGCTGGAAGGCCTACAAGACACAAGAACTGGAGCGGGCTGGATTTGAGCACTTCAAGGTCAACCATCGTTACAATTTTGTGAATCCCGAGACAGGCGCACACACTCAGACCGTGGAAAGGATGTGGGGATCAGCTAAGTGGAGGAATAAGAAGCACAGAGGCACAGATCGTCACTTCCTAAAGTCTTACTTGGCCGAGTTCATGTGGAGAAGCGGTATCGGCGAAAAGAATCTGTTCGATGCTATTCTGGGTGAAGTGAAGAATCATTGGCCGCCTGCTATTGGACAATAAAAAGTTTTTTTTTAAATGAGGTCATTAAATAATTCATTGTTTTGATGAAGAAGAGATATTGATGAGGTCGAGATAACCGGACAGTACCTGTTGATGTTATTATTGATGTTATTGTTGTTGTTATTGATGTTATTATTGATATTGTTGTTGTTGATGTTGTTTTTGTTGTTGATGGACAGGAAGTTTACGACACCGAGGAGTCGAGCTGGAAGGAGAACGCTGAGTGTTGGTGGGCCGCACAACAAACTTCCTCCAGACGCACAACTCTAGACACACACACCATACAGACACACAACACTAGACACACACACCATACAGACACACAACACTAGACACACACACAATACAGACACACACACCATACAGACACACAACACTAGACACACACACCATACAGACACACACACAATACAGACACACAACACTAGACACACACCATACAGACACACAACACTAGACACACACACAATACAGACACACAACACTAGACACACACCATACAGACACACAACACTAGACACACACACCATACAGACACACAACACTAGACACACAACTCTAGACACACACCATACAGACACACACCATACAGACACACAACACTAGACACACACACCATACAGACACACAACACTAGACACACACACCATACAGACACACAACACTAGACACACACCATACAGTGTGTGTGTGTGTGTGTGTGTCGCGGTGTGTGTGTGTGTGTGTGTCGCTGTGTGTGTTGCGCTGTGTGTCTGTGTGTGTGTTGCTGTGTGTGTTGGTGTGTGTGTGTGTCTGTGTGTGCGTTTGTGTGTGTGTCGCTGTGTGTGTTGCGCTGTGTGTGTGTGTGTGTGTCGCGCTGTGTGTCTGTGTGTGTGTGTATGTGTCGCGCTGTGTGTCTGTGTGTGTGTATGTGTGTTGGTGTGTGTGTGTATGTGTGTTGGTGTGTGTGTGTCTGTGTGTGCGTGTGTAATCAGTATGATGAGGAACTATTGCTCATGGAACATCAGATAAAATATCACCTGTTCCTCTGACTCACCTGTGTGGGTGGGGCTTATCAGGTGATGTCATCAAATAGTTGTTGAACAACAACTGTTCCCCACTCAACTTCTCACATGTCGCTAATTTAATCATGTGTAATATTCATACTTATTAAAGACTTTAAATTGTATTTTGAGTCCATTTTAAAGTGTATTAAGTGAAACATAAAGCCAATAAACTAGTGTATAAAATGTTTTTGTATAATCTTTATTTATAAAACTCTTGAAGGAAATAAAATTCTTGCCTTTACTTTTTTTCCTAGTTTAACATGAAACAGCCCCAAAATCACCATCACCAAACCCACCAGACTCCATGTAAATAATCTCTACTTTTAGCGTGTATAGAGCAGCATATCTCCACCCATGTAAATAATCACTACTTTTTAGCGTGTATAGAGCAGCATATTCCACCAGACTCCATGTAAATAATCACTACTTTTAGCGTGTATAGAGCAGCATATTCCACCAGACTCCATGTAAATAATCACTACTTTTAGCGTGTATAGAGCAGCATATCTCCACCAGACTCCATGTAAATAATCACTACTTTTAGCGTGTATAGAGCAGCATATCTCCACCAGACTCCATGTAAATAATCACTACTTTTAGCGTGTATAGAGCAGCATATCTCCACCAGACTCCATGTAAATAATCACTACTTTTGTATAGAGCAGCATATCTCCACCAAACTCCATGTAAATAATCACTACTTTTTGTATAGCAGCATATCTCAGACTCCATGTAAATAATCACTACTTTTTTTAGCCTAGTATAGAGCAGCATATCTCCACCAGACTCCATGTAAATAATCACTACTTTTAGCGTGTATAGAGCAGCATATCTCCACCAGACTCCATGTAAATAATCACTACTTTTAGCGTGTATAGAGCAGCATATCTCCACCAGACTCCATGTAAATAATCACTACTTTTAGCGTGTATAGAGCAGCATATCTCCACCAGACTCCATGTAAATAATCACTACTTTTAGCGTGTATAGAGCAGCATATCTCCACATGTAAATCAGATTATTTGAGTCAACTGAAGCTGCTGCTGTTGTTGTTTTTTAAAGCTTTTATTTTGAAGGACATCGGAAGTGGCGTGCCCGTTGATCAGTGCCCCCCCACAGTTGGTCAGCTGACCGACGGCCGGTCTGGTGACTGTCAAACCCGTGAAGGAGCGCCGAGTCCCGGACACCTGCTCCACCAGGCCGAGGCCGGTCTTTGTGTCCCCGCTGAAGGAGCCTCTGAGCCCGGACTGGTTTCTGACCCCCACCCCGCTGTACCCTGGAGCCCGGACTGGTTTCTGACTCCCCCCACTGAAGAAGCCTCTGAGCCCGGACTGGTTTCTGACCCCCCCCGCTGTACCCTGGAGCCCGGATCTTTGGCTTAGACAAGCCGCGCTCGGAGCACCCGGACCCGGACCCTCGGCTGTGTGACCCCCCCACTCCCCAGCCGGCCCCCGGCCCCCAGCCGGCCCCCCATGGACGTGCTGGAGCTCGCCCTGCAGGGCCTGGCCGTGTTCGGCTCCCTGCTCTTCTTCGTGCTCTGGCTCATGCACCTCATGTCCATCATCTACGTGTAAGCTAACATGCTAGCCGGAGGGGATACAGCTACGGCGACGACACCAAAACATCTCGTTCATTTTAGGATTCATATCGATATATGGTAACAACACTGCTGTGCTTCCTGTGTGGCACAATGTTGTTAAATCTGGCTAGATTTTGTGAGATAAGCGTCTATTTGCGTAACTTCCGGCCGCAGCTGTATCCCTTTTAACCACAACCGCTATGATGCTAGCCTCAGCTAGCTGACCGTTAGCTGAGCAAAGCTTCTGTTTCCCGCATGTGTTTCTGCATTATTGGAATATTTTGTATTTATTTGGGGATTAAACATAAAAGAGCACAAGTTTAACCTCGCCCTGCGGGGGGGTGGACGTGTGACAGCCGGTAAAACCTGCGTGTCTGGTGGGTTATCTGATGGGCGTTTTCCTGGTTAGCCGCTAGCAGCTAGCTAGCTAGCTAGCTAGCTAGGCGGCTAGCTGTTAATTCCGCTCACTTATCTCTTGGGAAAATAAATCATTAATTATTTATTTACAGCTGGAAGATTCACAAAAAAAATTAATCATTCATGACCAAGCTGAAATGTAGTTATTTGTAAGTTCAGAGCAACGTTACGGTTCGCTAGCGTTAAATCCCATTAAACATGTAGATGATTTAATAAGTAGTGGTCTGTCTGGGGGGGCAGGACTCAGTCTGCCTGGTGGGGTGTAGGACTCACTCACAGCGGGGCTAGCATCAGCAGCATGTCTGCCTGGGGGGGTAGGACTCGCTCATAGCAGGGCTAGCATCAGCAGCATGTCTGCCTGGGGGGTAGGACTCACTGGGGGGGGGTTAGCATCAGCAGCATGTCTGCCTGGGGGTAGGACTCACTGGGGGGGGGGTTAGCATCAGCAGCATGTCTGCCTGGGGGGGTAGGACTCGCTCATAGCAGGGCTAGCATCAGCAGCATGTCTGCCTGGGGGGTAGGACCCACTGGGGGGCTAGCATCAGCAGCATGTCTGCCTGGGGGGTAGGACTCAGTCTGCCTGGGGCGGTAGGACTCGCTCACAACGGGGCTAGCATCAGCAGCATGTCTGCCTGGGGGGTAGGACTCACTCACAGCGGGGCCAGCATCAGCAACATGTCTGCCTGGGGGCGTAGGACTCACTGGGGGGCTAGCATCAGCAGCATGTCTGCCTGGGGGGGTAGGACTCACTGGGGGGGCTAGGACCAAGCAAATGTTTGCCTAAGTTCAGGGGGGTAGGTTAAATCCCATTAAACATGTAGATGGGGGGCTAGCATGGGGGGCAGCATGTCTGCCTGGTGGGGGTAGGACTCACTCACAGCGGGGCTAGCATCAGCAGCATGTCTGCCTGGGGGGGTAGGACTCACTGGGGGGCTAGCATCAGCAGCATGTCTGCCTGGGGGGGGTAGGAGGACTCATAGGGGGGCTAGCATCAGCAACATGTCTGCCTGGGGGGTAGGACTCACTCACAGCGGGGCTAGCATCAGCAGCATGTCTGCCTGGGGGGTAGGACTCACATGGGGGGGCTAGCATCAGCAGCATGTCTGCCTGGGGGGGGTAGGACTCACTGGGGGGGGGGCTAGCATCAGCAACATGTCTGCCTGGGGGGGTAGGACTCACTCACAGCGGGGCTAGCATCAGCAGCATGTCTGCCTGGGGGGGTAGGACTCACTGGGGGGGGCAAGCATCAGCAACATGTCTGCCTGGGGGGGTAGGACTCACTCACAGCGGGGCTAGCATCAGCAACATGCATGTATAGATCCTGAGCGTGTGTGTGTGTGTGTGTGTGTGTGTGTGTGTGTGGTTCAGGACTGTGTGTGATAACTAACAAAGTGTGGACACAGAGTGTAAATTGTAATTTCCCCATTGGGGATCAATAAACAGATTAAAAATTTAAAAAATTAAAAATTAAAATTACTAATACAGCGAATCCGACTGCCTCCGCCGACTTCAAACGGCGCAAACTGAGCATGTTTACCACTGTTATTGGAGTAAATGGATAGGAACTGTAGATTATAATCTGTATTCTACCGCCAACGGCATCCCTGCTGGTACTTCTTCTGCAGGGAGTGACTTTATTTATGGAAATAATCAGGCAGCGTTACAGCGACGCGTTCTGTGCAGGTGTTTGGTGCAGAGATGCTTGGTCGGGATACAGGTGTGGCGACATCAGGGTTTTTCCTGTTACTCTATCTGTGTGTGTGTGTGTGTGTGTGTGTGTTTGTGTGTGTGTGTGTGTGTGTGTGTGTGTGTAGTAATGCAGTAATGCTTGGTTGGGATAGGCCTGGTTATGTGGCAACATTATGGTTTTTCCAGTTCCTCTTTATCACGGAGTATCACAGGTGTGACTGTAGAAACTGGTCCAGGTGTGACTGTAGAGACGGGTCCAGGTGTGACTGTAGGGTCCACCGGGGTGACTGTAGTGACGGGTCCACAGGGGTGACTGTAGTGACGGGTCCAGGTGTGACTGTAGGGTCCACAGCTGTGACTGTAGAAACGGGTCCAGGTGTGACTGTAGAGACGGGTCCAGGTGTGACTGTAGAGACGGGTCCAGGTGTGACTGTAGAGACGGGTCCAGGTGTGACTGTAGGGTCCACATGTGTGACTGCAGAAACGGGTCCAGGTGTGACTGTAGAAACGGGTCCAGGTGTGACTGTAGAGACGGGTCCAGGTGTGACTGTAGGGTCCACCGGGGTGACTGTAGGGTCCACAGGGGTGACTGTAGTGACGGGTCCAGGTGTGACTGTAGGGTCCACAGCTGTGACTGTAGAGACGGGTCCAGGTGTGACTGTAGAAACGGGTCCAGGTGTGACTGTAGAGACGGGTCCAGGTGTGACTGTAGAGACGGGTCCAGGTGTGACTGTAGGGTCCACATGTGTGATTGCAGAAACGGGTCCAGGTGTGACTGTAGACACGGGTCCAGGTGTGACTGTAGGCTCCACAGGGGTGACTGTAGAGACGGGTCCAGGTGTGACTGTAGGGTCCACAGGTGTGACTGTAGAGACTGGTCCACAGGGGTGACTGTAGAGACGGGTCAAAGTGTGACTGTAGGCTCCACAGGGGTGACTGTAGAGACGGGTCCAGGTGTGACTGTTGAAACGGGTCCAGGTGTGACTGTAGGGTCCACGGGTGTGACTGTAGAGACGGGTCCAGGTGTGACTGTAGGGTCCACAGGTGTGACTGTAGGGTCCACATGTGTGACTGTAGAGACTGGTCCACAGGGGTGACTGTAGAGACGGGTCCAGGTGTGACTGTAGGCTCCACAGGGGTGACTGTAGAGACGGGTCCAGGTGTGACTGTAGGCTCCACAGGGGTGACTGTAGAGACGGGTCCAGGTGTAACTGTAGGGTCCACATGTGTGACTGCAGAAACGGGTCCAGGTGTGACTGCAGAAACGGGTCCAGGTGTGACTGTAGAGACGGGTCCACAGGTGTGACTGTAGAGACTGTAGAGGTCCACAGGTGTGACTGTAGAGACGGGTCCACAGGTGTGACTGTAGAGACGGGTCCACAGGTGTGACTGTAGAGACGGGTCCACAGGTGTGACTGTAGAGACGGGTCCACAGGTGTGACTGTAGAGACGGGTCCACAGGTGTGACTGTAGAGACGGGTCCACAGGTGTGACTGTAGAGACGGGTCCAGGTGTGACTGTAGAGACTGGTCCAGGTGTGACTGTAGAAACAGGTTCAGGTGTGACTGTAGAGACGGGTCCAGGTGTGACTGTAGGGTCCACAGGTGTGACTGTAGAGACGGGTCCACTGTAGGGTCCAGTGACTGTGACTGTAGGGTCCACAGGTGTGACTGTAGGGTCCACATGTGTGACTGTAGAGACTGGTCCACAGGGGTGACTGTAGAGACGGGTCCAGGTGTAACTGTAGGGTCCACAGGTGTGACTGTAGAGACGGGTCCAGGTGTGACTGTAGGCTCCACAGGGGTGACTGTAGAGACGGGTCCAGGTGTGACTGTAGGGTCCACAGGTGTGACTGTAGAGACGGACCCAGGTGTGACTGTAGAGACGGGTCCACAGGTGTGACTGTAGAAACGGGTCCAGGTGTGACTGTAGAAACGGGTCCACAGGTGTGACTGTAGAGACGGGTCCAGGCGTGACTGTAGGGTCCACATGTGTGACTGTAGAGACGGGTCTAGGTGTGACTGTAGGTGTCTCTGTCTGTCTGTCTGTGTCTCTGACGTCTGTCTGTCTCTCTCTGTGTGTTTGCCTCTGTCTTCTCTGTCTTTCTGTGTCTCTGACGTGTTTGTGTCTTTGTGTCTCTGTGTGTCTTTCTCTGTGTCTCTGTCTGTCTGTGACGTCTCTGTGTCTCTGTGTGTCTGTCTCTGACGTCTGTGTGTGTCTCTGACGTCATTGTATCTCTGTCTCTTTCAGGCGTCTCCACCTCCACAAGAAGAGGTCGGAGGTGAAGCAGCCCTTTGCGCAGCTAGACGGAGTTTCTCTGCTGAAGCCGCTGAAAGGCGTCGACCCCAACCTCATCTCCAACCTGGAGACCTTTTTTACTCTGGATTACCCCAAGGTGACGCTTAACTGCCCCCAAACCCAGTTAATACCCCACACTGCCATCGCACCCGCCCAAAATAACATCCTACTGCTTCCAGCTCTCCAACACCACCAGACTCCATGTAAATAATCACTACTTTTAGTGTGTATAGAGCAGCATATCTCCACCAGACTCCATGTAAATAATCACTACTTTTAGTGTGTATAGAGCAGCATATCTTCACCAGACTCCATGTAAATAATCACTACTTTTAGCGTGTATGGAGCAGCATATCTCCACCAGACTCCATGTAAATAATCACTACTTTTAGTGTGTATAGAGCAGCATATCTCCACCAGACTCCATGTAAATAATCACTACTTTTAGCATATATAGAGCAGCATATCTCCACCAGACTCCATGTAAATAATCACTACTTTTAGCATGTATAGACCAGCATATCTCCACCAGACTCCATGTAAATAATCACTACTTTAAGTGTGTATAGAGCAGCATATCTCCACCAGACTCCATGTAAATAATCACTACTTTTAGCGTGTATAGAGCAGCATATATCCACCAGACTCCATGTAAATAATCACTACTTTTAGCGTGTATAGAGCAGCATATATCCACCAGACTCCATGTAAATAATCACTACTTTTAGTGTGTATAGAGCAGCATGTCTCCACCATGTAGATAATGTGGTGTCTGTGCTGCAGTACGAGGTCCTGCTGTGTATCCAGGACCTGGACGATCCGGCTGTGGACGTCTGTAAGAAGCTGCTCGGGAAATATCCCAACGTAGACGCTCGGCTCTTCATCGGTAGGTCTCTCACTGTCTCTCTCTGTGTCTCTCTCTCTCTGTGTCTGTGTCTCTCTTGTAATAACTAAGTATGTAACGGACTTTCTTTATACCCTACTAGCCGCTAATGTTAGCATGTGTCCTCTGCTTCGCTAATGTTAGCATGTGTCCTCTGCTTTGCTAATGTTAGCATATGTCCTCTGTCTTGCTAACGTTAGCATGTGTCCTCTGCTTCGCTAATGTTAGCATGTGTCCTCTGCTTCACTAATGTTAGCATGTGTCCTCTGCTTCGCTAATGTTAGCATGTGTCCTCTGCTTCACTAATGTTAGCATGTGTCCTCTGCTTCGCTAATGTTAGCATATGTCCTCTGCTTTGCTAATGTTAGCATTTGTCCTCTGTCTTGCTAACGTTAGCATGTGTCCTCTGTCTTGCTAACGTTAGCATGTGTCCTCTGTCTTGCTAACGTTAGCATGTGTCCTCTGCTTCGCTAATGTTAGCATGTGTCCTCTGTCTTGCTAACGTTAGCATGTGTCCTCTGCTTCCCAGGGGGGAAGAAGGTGGGAATCAACCCCAAGATCAACAACCTGATGCCGGGCTACGAAGGAGCCAAATACGGCCTGGTCTGGATCTGTGACAGCGGCATCAGAGGTGATTATTAGCAGTATTATTATTATCATTAGCATCATTATTATTAGTATTATTATTAGCATTATTAATTATTATTAGCATTATTATTATCATTAGCATCATTATTATTATCATTATTATTTCACTTCCTCACTAACAGTCCAGCTTCTCAGCTTAAAGGAGAATTACGGCCAATTTTTAACCTTTGTGTTGTCTTCCTGTCAAAATTGAAAATCAACACTTTTTATTACGTCTTGTCCCTTTTTCCGTCCTGTTAGCTGCTTTTTACAGAAAACTGTAAAAAAAAAAAAAAAAAAAAAACCTTTTAATGTTAAAAAACTTCATAATCACCATAATGCTAACTGTGTGCGCGTGTGTGTGTGTGTAGTGAAACCTGACACCCTGACAGATCTGACCAATCAGATGACAGAGAAGGTGGGATTGGTCCACGGGTTGCCGTACGTCGCTGACCGCCAAGGTTTCGCCGCTACACTGGAGCAGGTAATGCTAGCATGCTATCACGCTAACGCTAACATGCTATTACGTTTCTATCACGCTAATATGCTAACATACTATCAAGCTAACATGCTAATACGCTAAGGCTAACAGGCTAACATTCTATCATGCTAACATGTTATCACGCTAACATGCTATCACTTGAACATGCTATCACGCAGTTAGTCTGTCTCACGCCCAGCAGTTAGTCTGTCTCACGCCCAGCAGTTAGTCTGTCTCACGCCCAGCAGTTAGTCTGTCTCACGCCCAGCAGTTAGTCTGTCTCACGTCCAGCGGTCAGTCTGTCTCACGTCCAGCGGTCAGTGTGTCTCACGTCCAGCGGTCAGTGTGTCTCACGTCCAGCGGTCAGTGTGTCTCACGTCCAGCGGTCAGTGTGTCTCACGCCCAGCGGTCAGTGTGTCTCACGCCCAGCGGTCAGTGTGTCTCACGCCCAGCGGTCAGTCTGTCTCACGCCCAGCGGTCAGTCTGTCTCACGCCCAGCGGTTAGTCTGTCTCACGCCCAGCAGTTAGTCTGTCTCACGCCCAGCAGTTAGTCTGTCTCACGCCCAGCAGTTAGTCTGTCTCACGCCCAGCAGTTAGTCTGTCTCACGCCCAGCAGTTAGTCTGTCTCACGCCCAGCAGTTAGTCTGTCTCACGTCCAGCAGTTAGTCTGTCTCATGTCCAGCGGTTAGTCTGTCTCACGCCCAGCGGTCAGTCTGTCTCACGCCCAGCAGTTAGTCTGTCTCACGCCCAGCAGTTAGTCTGTCTCACGCCCAGTCTGTAACCTTCATCTTGAACGTTTTAGTTTATATTTAGACTCAGTTTACTAAAAACAGTTTTCACTGCTCATTACACACAAACACACACGCACAAATACGCACACATACACACACACAAAGACACACACGGTGGTGTGTGTAAGGTGTGATCCAGATAAAGTAGCCCCTGGAGCTAACAGATGCTCATCTCCTGTGTGTGTCTCTGTCTCTGTGTGTGTCTGTGTGTGTGTGTGTGTCTCTGTGTGTCTCTCTGTCTCTGTGTGTGTGTGTGTGTGTGTGTCTCTCTGTCTCTGTGTGTGTGTGTGTGTGTGTGTGTGTGTCTCTCTGTCTCTGTGTGTGTGTGTGTCTGTGTGTGTGTGTGTGTGTCTCTCTGTCTCTCTGTGTGTGTGTCTGTGTGTGTGTGTGTGTGTGTCTCTGTCTCTGTGTGTCTGTGTGTGTGTGTGTGTGTGTGTGTGTGTGTGTCTCTGTCTCTGTGTGTGTGTGTGTCTGTGTGTGTGTGTGTGTGTGCCTCTCTGTCTCTGTGTGCGTGTGTCCAGGTGTACTTCGGGACGTCCCACCCCCGCTCCTACATCTCGGCCAACGTGACGGGGATAAAGTGTGTGACGGGCATGTCGTGTCTGATGAGGAAGGACGTGTTGGACCAGGCCGGCGGATTGGTCGCCTTCGCCCAGTACATCGCCGAGGACTACTTCATGGCTAAAGCCATCGCAGACAGGTTAGCATCTTAGCATCTTAAACATGTTAGCATCTTAGTATGTTAGCATCATGTTAGCATCTTAGTATGTTAGCATCTTTGTATGTTAGCATCTTAAAGTTGTAACATCTTAGCATCTTAGTATGTTAGCATCTTAGTATGTTAGTATCTTAAAGTCGTAACATGTTGCATCTTTATGTTAGCATCTTTATGTATGTTTGCATCTTAGTATGTTAGCATCTTAGTATGTTAGCATCTTAAAGTCGTAACATGTTAGTATCTTAGTATGTTAGCATCTTTGTATGTTAGCATCTTAAAGTCGTAACATGTTAGCATCTTAGTATGTTAGCATCTTAGTATGTTAGCATGTTAGTATCTTAAAGTCGTAACATGTTAGCATCTTAGTATGTTAGCATCTTAAAGTCGTAACATCTTAGCATCTTAGTATGTTAGCATCTTAGTATGTTAGCATGTTAGTATCTTAAAGTCGTAACATGTTAGCATCTTAGTATGTTAGCAACTTAGTATGTTAGCATCTTAAAGTTGTAACATGTTAGCATCTTAGTATGTTAGCATCTTAGTATGTTAGCATCTTAAAGTCGTAACATCTTAGCATCTTAGTATGTTAGCATCTTAGTATGTTAGCATCTTAGTATCTTAAAGTCGTAACATGTTAGCATCTTAGTATGTTAGCATCTTAAAGTCGTAACATGTTAGCATCTTAGTATGTTAGCATCTTAGCATCTTAAAGTATGTTAGCATCTTAGTATGTTAGCATCTTAGTATGTTAGCATCTTAGCATGAGTCATTTAATCCTTTTGTTAAAGTCAGTTAATCAGCATGTCTGTAGATAGGCCCATACAGTACTCTAGTACTCTTAAATAGTACTCTAGTACTCTTATATAGTACTCTAGTACTCTTATACAGTACTCTAGTACTCTTATATATTACTCTAGTACTGTTATACAGTACTCTAGTACTCTTGACAAAAAGTAAACTGCTGGTAATACATCTCTATTCTGTTAGCGTGTTAGCGTGTTAGCTTCGGGTCTGGCTGTGCAGATAGTAAACTGCTGGTCTGTTTCTCTTTAAGAGGCTGGAAGTTCGCCATGGCAACGCAGGTGGCGATGCAGAACTCAGGCTCGTACTCCATTGGTCAGTTCCAGTCCCGCATGATCAGGTGACTACACAGCGCTTCATTTAACCTGTTGATCTTAAAGGGACAGGACGCGCTAATATGCAACACAAGACGGACCCAATCATTCATTTATTAATCCACACTGTGTGTGTGTGTGTGTGTGTGTGTGTGTGTGTGTGTGTGTGTGTCCAGGTGGACCAAGCTAAGGATCAACATGCTTCCTGGCACCGTGCTGGAGCCCGTCTCCGAGTGCTTCCTGTCCAGCCTCATCATTGGCTGGGCTGCTCATTATGTGTTCAGGTACGCAGCCAATCACAGGGCAGGAGACATTTTTGGAGATATTGTTGGGGACGTGTTGCTGGGGACGTGTTGCTGGGGACATGTTGCTGGGGACGTGTTGTTTGGGGACATGTTGTTTTGGGGCGTGTTGTTTGGGGACGTGTTGTTTGGGGCGTTGTTTGTGTTGTTGGGGACGTGTTGTTGGGCGTGTTGTTGGGGACGTGTTGGCGTGTTGTTGTTGGACGTGTTGTTGGGGCGTGTTGTTGGGGACGTGTTGTTGGGGACGTGTTGTTGGACGTGTTGTTGGGGGTTGTTGTTGGGCGTGTTGTTGGGCGTGTTGTTGGACGTGTTGTTGGGACGTGTTGTTGGGGGCGTGTTGTTGGGGGCGTGTTGTTGGGGGCGTGTTGTTGGGGACGTGGTGTTGTTGGACGTGTTGTTGGGCGTGTTGTTGGGGACGTGTTGTTGGGCGTGTTGTTGGACGTGTTGTTGGACGTGTTGTTGGACGTGTTGTTGGACGTGTTGTTGGGGACGTGTTGTTGGACGTGTTGTTGGGGACGGTCCAGACCCAAAGGCCCAGGTGGTCTAGACTCGAAGGCCCAGGTGGTCCAGACTCGAAGGCCCAGGTGGTCTAGACTTGAAGCCCCCGGTCCAGACTCGAAGGCCCAGGTGGTCTAGACTTGAAGGCCCTGGTCCAGACTCGAAGGCCCAGGTGGTCTAGACTTGAAGGCCCCGGTCCAGACTCGAAGGCCCAGGTGGTCTAGACTCGAAGGCCCCGGTCCAGACTCGAAGGCCCAGGTGGTCTAGACTTGAAGGCCCTGGTCCAGACTCGAAGGCCCAGGTGGTCTAGACTTGAAGGCCCCGGTCCAGACTTGAGAGCAGAGGGTGTCTGTGGTTGTGTCTGTAGGAGACTAATAACTGCTAATAATAATTATAATAATCATAATCATAATAATAATAAATTATTAATAGTGTGTGTGTGTGTGTGTGTGTCAGGTGGGACATGATGGTCTTCTTCATGTCAGGTGGGACATGACTTCTTCATGTGTCACTGTTCATCTCCGACTACATCCAGCTGACAGGAGTTCAGGTACTCACATTATACGCTTTTATTATTTTTATTATTATATTTTTTTTTTCATGAATTACATTTGTGACATAAACATCAACCTGCTTGATATTAAATAACAAATGAATGGAAAGGCCGTCAGTGATTGGCTGTGTGCTGTGACATCACCCTGTAGGGCGGGGCTCTGAGCTTCTCTAAGCTGGACTTCGCGGTGGCCTGGTTCATCCGGGAGTCCCTGGCGGTCCAGATCTTCCTGTCGGCGCTGTGGGACCCCACCATCAGCTGGAGGACGGGGCGCTACCGGCTACGCTGCGGCGGCACGGCCGACGAGATCCTCGACGTCTAGTCGCCACGGCAACTGGGAGAAGAGCAGGAAGAGAGAGAGAGACTGTTTTTGTTTTTTTATGTGTGTTTTAACTATTTATGTTTCCTTCTGTTGGTGCTATAAACTCCATGATGCCAGAACAAGCCAATCAGAGCGCAGGGGGCGGAGTCAATGCACTGAGTCAGCTGATCTATGGGGGGGTAAACTGGAGATGTATGAGATATAAATATGCTGTATGTATATATATTGTATATATACAGTATGTATGTATATATATTGTATATATACAGTATGTATGTATATATACTGTATATATATAGTATGTATGTATATATACTGTATATATACAGTATGTATGTATATATACTGTATATATACAGTAAGTATATATACTGTATATATGAGTATGTATGTATATACAGTATGTATATATACAGTATGTATGTATATATACTGTATATATACAGTATGTATGTATATATACTGTATGTATGTATATATACTGTATATATACAGTATGTATGTATATATACAGTATGTATGTATGTATATATATACTGTATGTATGTATGTATGTATACAGTATGTATGTATGTATAGTATACAGTATGTATGTATGTATACTGTATACAGTATGTATATATACTGTATATATACAGTATATATGTATATATACTGTATATATACAGTATGTATATATATACTGTATATATACAGTATGTATGTATATATATGTATATACAGTATGTATGTATATATACTGTATATATACAGTATGTATGTATATATACAGTATGTATGTATGTATATGTATGTATACAGTATGTATGTATATATACTGTGTATATATATACTGTATGTATATATATACACAGTATATATATACTGTATATGTATACTGTGCATATATACTGTGTATATACTGTATATATATACTGTGTATGTGTATATACTGTATATATACTGTGTATATATATATACAGTGTATATATACTGTGTATGTATATACAGTATATATATACTGTAATATGTATATATACAGTATATATATATATATACTGTGTATGTATATATACAGTATATATATATATACTGTGTATGTATGTGTACAGTATATATGTGTGTAAATATATTACATGCTAATATATATATGTGATATATATTATCATATATATAGCTATGATATATATCATGGGAACTGTCTGTTGCCATGGCAACCTGAAGATAAAGTAAAGTGAGTCGCCGGGAGAAACACGGGCCTGAAAGGTCGACATTTCACCTTAAATATAAAAACAGACCGTGTGTGACTGTGTGTGTGTGTGTGTGTGTGACTGTGTGTTGTCTGGGAGACTGTGTGTGTGACTGTGTGTGTGTGTGTGACTCTGTGTGTGTGAGACTGTGTGTGTGTGGAGACTGTGTGTGTGTGAGACTGTGTGTGTGTGACTCTGTGTGTGACTCTGTGTGTCTGTGTCTGTGTGTCTGTGTCTGTGTGTCTGTGTGTGTGTGTGTGTGTGTGTGTGTGTGTGTGTGTGCGCATGCGTGCACTGTTAGCGTAGCCATGGGGGGGTTTGATTGATGACGTTGAGTCGGACGAACCTCGGCCGGGGTCACCTGTCAATAGGATCGCTGGGATTGTTTTGTTTATTGTTTTTAAGATTACAATGAGCTGTTGGGTGTGAAGCGACCAATCACAGCTGCGAGGTCACAGGAACAATAAAAGTTTTATCCTTTGAACAAATCAACTCTGATGTGTTCTCTTTTTTTGTGATGGAGAAAGTGGGCGGAGCCATGGTGGGGGTCCCCCTGCAGTCACTGGAGGCTAGTCACTGGAGGCTGAGTCACTGGAGGCTAGTCACTGGGGCCTAGTCACTGGAGACTAGTCTGGAAGACAGTCACTGGATGCTAGTCACTGGAGGCTAGTCACTAGTG
>CM049386.1:273205-285705 GCA_026937815.1 Etheostoma perlongum
CGTGTTGTTGGGGACGTGTTGTTTGGGACGTGTTGTTTGGGACGTGTTGTTGGGGACGTGTTGTTGGGCGTGTTGTTGGACGTGTTGTTGGACGTGTTGTTGGACGTGTTGTTGGACGTGTTGTTGGGGACGTGTTGTTGGGGACGTGTTGTTGGGGACGTGTTGTTGGGGACGTGTTGTTGGGCGTGTTGTTGGACGTGTTGTTGGGGACGACGGTTGTTGGGTTGTTGTGTTGTTGGGCGTGTTGTTGGACGTGTTGTTGGGCGTGTTGTTGGGGGGGACGTGTTGTTGGACGTGTTGTTGGGGACGGTCCAGACCCAAAGGCCCAGGTGGTCTAGACTCGAAGGCCCAGGTGGTCCAGACTCGAAGGCCCAGGTGGTCTAGACTTGAAGCCCCCGGTCCAGACTCGAAGGCCCAGGTGGTCTAGACTTGAAGGCCCTGGTCCAGACTCGAAGGCCCAGGTGGTCTAGACTTGAAGGCCCCGGTCCAGACTCGAAGGCCCAGGTGGTCTAGACTCGAAGGCCCCGGTCCAGACTCGAAGGCCCAGGTGGTCTAGACTTGAAGGCCCTGGTCCAGACTCGAAGGCCCAGGTGGTCTAGACTTGAAGGCCCCGGTCCAGACTTGAGAGCAGAGGGTGTCTGTGGTTGTGTCTGTAGGAGACTAATAACTGCTAATAATAATTATAATAATCATAATCATAATAATAATAAATTATTAATAGTGTGTGTGTGTGTGTGTGTGTGTGTGTGTGTGTGTGTGTGTGTGTGTGTGTGTGTGTGTGTGTGTCAGGTGGGACATGATGGTCTTCTTCATGTGTCACTGCCTCGCCTGGTTCATCTCCGACTACATCCAGCTGACAGGAGTTCAGGTACTCACATTATACGCTTTTATTATTTTTATTATTATATTTTTTTTTTCATGAATTACATTTGTGACATAAACATCAACCTGCTTGATATTAAATAACAAATGAATGGAAAGGCCGTCAGTGATTGGCTGTGTGCTGTGACATCACCCTGTAGGGCGGGGCTCTGAGCTTCTCTAAGCTGGACTTCGCGGTGGCCTGGTTCATCCGGGAGTCCCTGGCGGTCCAGATCTTCCTGTCGGCGCTGTGGGACCCCACCATCAGCTGGAGGACGGGGCGCTACCGGCTACGCTGCGGCGGCACGGCCGACGAGATCCTCGACGTCTAGTCGCCACGGCAACTGGGAGAAGAGCAGGAAGAGAGAGAGAGACTGTTTTTGTTTTTTTATGTGTGTTTTAACTATTTATGTTTCCTTCTGTTGGTGCTATAAACTCCATGATGCCAGAACAAGCCAATCAGAGCGCAGGGGGCGGAGTCAATGCACTGAGTCAGCTGATCTATGGGGGGGTAAACTGGAGATGTATGAGATATAAATATGCTGTATGTATATATACTGTATGTATATATACTGTATATATACAGTATGTATGTATATATACTGTATGTATGTATATATACTGTATATATACAGTATGTATGTATATATACTGTATGTATGTATATATACAGTATATATACAGTATGTATGTATATATACTGTATGTATGTATATATACAGTATGTATATATACTGTATGTATGTATATATACTGTATGTATGTATATATACTGTATGTATGTATATATACAGTATGTATGTATGTATATATACAGTATGTATGTATGTATATATACTGTATGTATGTATGTATGTATACAGTATGTATGTATGTATACAGTATGTATGTATGTATACAGTATGTATGTATGTATACTGTATATATACAGTATGTATGTATATATACTGTATATATACAGTATGTATGTATATATACTGTATATATACAGTATGTATGTATATATACTGTATATATACAGTATGTATGTATATATACAGTATATATACAGTATGTATGTATATATACAGTATGTATGTATGTATACAGTATGTATGTATGTATGTATACAGTATGTATGTATACAGTATGTATGTATACAGTATGTATGTATATATACTGTGTATATATATACTGTATATGTATATATATACACAGTATATATATACTGTATATGTATACTGTCTATGTATATATACTGTATATATATACTGTGTATGTGTATATACTGTATATATACTGTGTATGTATATATACTGTATATATACTGTGTATGTATATATACAGTGTATATATACTGTGTATGTATATATACAGTATATATACTGTGTATGTATATATACAGTATATATATACTGTGTATGTATATATACAGTATATATATACTGTGTATGTATATATACAGTATATATATATATACTGTGTATGTATATATACAGTATATATATATATACTGTGTATGTATGTGTACAGTATATATGTGTATGTAAATATATTACATGCTAATATATATATATATATGATATATATTATCATATATATATATATATGATATATATCATGGGAACTGTCTGTTGCCATGGCAACCTGAAGATAAAGTAAAGTGAGTCGCCGCGGAGAAACACGGCGCTGAAAGGTCACGACATTTCACCTTAAATATAAAAACACCGTGTGTGACTGTGTGTGTGTGTGTGTGTGTGTGACTGTGTGTGTGTGTGAGACTGTGTGTGTGTGTGACTGTGTGTGTGTGTGTGTGACTCTGTGTGTGTGAGACTGTGTGTGTGTGAGACTGTGTGTGTGTGAGACTGTGTGTGACTCTGTGTGTGTGTGTGACTCTGTGTGTGAGACTCTGTGTGTGTGTGTGACTCTGTGTGTGTGAGACTGTGTGTGTCTGTGTGTGTGTGTGTGTGTGTGTGTGTGTGTGTGTGCACTGTTAGCGTAGCCATGGGGGGGTTTGATTGATGACGTTGAGTCGGACGAACCTCGGGCGTCGTCCAATGGGATTGTTTTGTTTATTGTTTTTTTAAGATTACAATGAGCTGTTGGAGTGTGAAGCGACCAATCACAGCTGACGAGGTCACACAGGAACAATAAAGTTTTATCCTTTGAACAAATCAACTCTGATGTGTTCTCTTTGTGATGGAGAGAAAGTGGGCGGAGCCATGGTGGGGGGGTCCCCCTGCAGTCACTGGAGGCTAGTCACTGGAGGCTAGTCACTGGAGGCTAGTCACTGGAGACTAGTCACTGGAGACTAGTCACTGGAGACTAGTCACTGGAGGCTAGTCACTGGATGCTAGTCACTGGATGCTAGTCACTGGAGGCTAGTCACTGGAGACTAGTCACTGGAGACTAGTCACTGGAGGCTAGTCACTGGATGCTTCACTGGATGCTAGTCACTGGAGGCTAGTCACTGGAGGCTAGTCACTGGAGACTAGTCACTGGAGACTAGGGGGACTCACCCACTGGATGCTAGTCACTGGATGCTAGTCACTGGAGGCTAGTCACTGGAGGCTAGTCACTGGAGGCTAGTCACTGGAGGCTAGTCACTGGAGGCTAGTCACTGAATGCTAGTCACTGGAGGCTAGTCACTGGAGGCTAGTCACTAGGGACACACACACAAGTATAAATACAGACTCAAGTTGTTCAGTAGAAACATTTATGATTAAAAAACCGTCCCAAAAATATAAACTAACAAAACAGCTGAATAACAACAATATATACAATAATAACAATATATATAATAATGATAATAATAAGGCACAGAGGGAGGTTGGTTGGATCGCAGCCAGCTAAAGGTCTAAAGAGCAAAATAATAATAAAATAAATTCAGCCAATCAGAGGTGCCGAGGGGAAAGGCACGTCGCTGGAGAGTTCATGAAAAGATTTAATGATTTAAATAAATAACGATGTACTGATTTCATATTCCGCCACGCTGAGCATCGTTAAAAATATCAAAAATAAAAATAAAAATAAAAATAAGGAATAAATTATTGGGAATTTAGAAAAAAAAAGGCTTTTATTTTGAAAATTATTTCTGAAGTAAAAAGATTGCTGAACGAAAAAACTTTTATTTTGAAAACTTTCCGAACTAAAAGATATTTTTCATCACATTCGACATTTAGACAAAAAAACTCACATTAGCGTCACGTTGCCCTCCCCCGCACTACCCACAATGCATTGCTGCTGGGAGCTCAGGAATGTGCTCTGTAACCACGGCGATGCCCCGCGTTGTGACATCATAGTCACTGTGATGATGTCAGTGTCTGGAGGCACAGGAAGCGTGGCGGAGCTCTCCCATTGGTCCGTTTGATTCAGCCGTCGGCCAATCAGAAGCCTCGGAGGCAAAGGGGGGGGCTCTTTTTTTAAATATGTCGCTATTTTCGCTTTTGGTGCTTTTGGAGAAAGAGACCCGGGTCAGATGGTGGATCCGGGGGTAGATGGTGGACCCGGGTCAGATGGTGGACTCGGGGTCAAATGGTGGATCCGGGTCAGATGGTGGATCCGGGTCAGATGGTGGACTCGGGGTCAGATGGTGGACTCGGGTCAGATGGTGGACCCGGGGTCAGATGGTGGACTCGGGGTCAGATGGTGGACTCGGGGTCAGATGGTGGACCCGGGGTCAGATGGTGGATCCGGGTCAGATGGTGGATCCGGGTCAGATGGTGGACTCGGGGTCAGATGGTGGACTCGGGTCAGATGGTGGATCCGGGGTCAGATGGTGGACTCGGGGTCAGATGGTGGACCCGGGGTCAGATGGTGGACTCGGGTCAGATGGTGGACTGGGGGTCAGATGGTGGACTCGGGTCAGATGGTGGACTGGGGGTCAGATGGTGGACTCGGGGTCAGATGGTGGACTGGGGGTCAGATGGTGGACTCGGGTCAGATGGTGGACTTGGAGAAGGAGACCCGGAGGTGGGTGCTGGGGTCCAGGGCCCGGTCGTGCAGGGCGATCAGCGCCTCAACGGCCTCCTCCACCGACGCCAGCTGCATCAGAGCCATCTTCCTGTCCTTCCTGTGGGGCAGGAAGTGACATCATCAAGCAGGAAGTGACATCAGCTGATAACAAACAGAAAGGGGGTGTGTCGGAGCACGATCCGTTCTGCACATGTGCAGTATGTTCGCGCACGCGCAGATGATGTCATGATAATGTCATGATGTAGAAGATTCACAGCGCTGCTGTTAGCCTCCACCGGAAAGCTAACGCTAGTTTAGCTAACAGCTAATTCGGCTAACCGCTAGCTGAGACAGCAAAGACCCTCAAATACAAAATATATATATATTATATATTTATATATTATATAACGCAACAGCGTTAAATATAATATATAATAGTGCTTACGCTCAATTAAAACACATTCACTCAGTACTTGTCTTTATTATTACTGTAAAGTCTTAATTTAGCTGTAGCTGTTTAGTTTGAGTAACGTTATTGTAGACTGAACCAAAGCTAGCGGTTAGCCGGGAAGCTAACGGCGGTGGAGGCTAACTGTCCTCTTAATACTATGAGGCTAACTGCTAACGGCTAACGGCTACTATGACAGATCATGTACTGCTGTATTAGCTAAGAGAACGGCTAGCCTCTAAATGAAGACTTTACAGTAATAATAAAGACAAGTACTGCGTGATTGTATTTTAAATGAGCACAAGTAAAGTAGAACTGACGTAACAGCTATATTTAAAGTTATTTTAAGTTTAGAGGGTCTTTTACATGCTGTCTCAGCTAGCGCTTAGCCATATTAGCTGTTAGCTAAGCTAACGTTAGCTTCCCGGTGGAGGCGAACAGACTTTCTTTAACTGTCTATGGGAACAGATTGTGCAGTGTCGTAAATCCTCGTACATTATGACATCATCATGACATCATCATGACATCATCTGTGCATGCGCAGGACGGATTGCGTACCGACAGGGTGGGTTCTTTCACCCATGATGGACACAAGAAAGAGGCGGGACTTACACACAGGGATGGGCAGGGCTTTATTGTTACTCACTGGAAAAACTTGAAGGCTTTGACGGAGAATCCAGCGGAGGAAAACAGATCCTTCAACACGTCCTCCCCGACCGACGAGCTGCCAGATTAAAGAAGCAAGCTGTAATGTTATACACGCTAAAAGTAGTGATTATTTACATGGAGTCTGGTGGAGATATGCTGCTCTATACACGCTAAAAGTAGTGATTATTTACATGGAGTCTGGTGGAGATATGCTGCTCTATACACGCTAAAAGTAGTGATTATTTACATGGAGTCTGGTGGAGATATGCTGCTCTATACACACTAAAAGTAGTGATTATTTACATGGAGTCTGGTGGAGATATGCTGCTCTATACACACTAAAAGTAGTGATTATTTACATGGAGTCTGGTGGAGATATGCTGCTCTATACACACTGAAAGTAGTGATTATTTACATGGAGTCTGGTGGAGATATGCTGCTCTATACACACTAAAAGTAGTGATTATTTACATGGAGTCTGGTGGAGATATGCTGCTCTATACACACTAAAAGTAGTGATTATTTACATGGAGTCTGGTGGAGATATGCTGCTCTATACACACTAAAAGTAGTGATTATTTACATGGAGTCTGGTGGAGATATGCTGCTCTATACACGCTAAAAGTAGTGATTATTTACATGGAGTCTGGTGGGTTTGGTGATGGGGATTTCTGTTTCATGTTAAACTAAAAGGATCTTACTCTTTAACTAAGAGGTCTATCTCTGTAGGGATCCATCCCATAATGTTGTCACACATTTAGAAGAGTAAAATAAAAACGTTACGGGATGTTGGAGAGGTGCAGCGTGGCCGACGGCGGGAAGATGTTGTTGAAGTTTTTGGATCCGGGTTTCTTGAAGCGGTGGAGGGCGGAGCCTGAGTAGTCCTGAGTCAGCGCCTGCTCCTCTGGCCCCGCCCCCCCGCGGGGCAGCTGCACCGCCGGGTGCTTGGACAGCATCACCCGGATCACGTTGCCATGGAGACGCTGCCCGTTCAGGTGACTCATCGCTGGAGGAGGGGAAAAAAAATTAAAATACTTTCTTTAACTCTGGAAAAACAGCTGATTATATTGAAGAAATAATATAATATAATAAAATAATTAATAATATTAAAGAAATGAACCTTATATTTTAAAAAACATGAACACAAATTAAAGTGAACTTTGACAAGTTGGAAAAAACTTAAATAAATATTATTAAAAATTTATAAAAATGTAATGTTAAAAATACGTAAATTAAACAAAGAAAAATATAAATAAATAAAATACATTAAATGAAATAATTAGTTTTTCTTAAATAAAGAAGTAATATTTAAAAAATATTTTTTAAGAAAAAAATTGAAGAATACTCAAATAATAAAACAGATATTAAAGAAATTACCTACAAAAAATAAATTAACATTAAAACATTAATATATGTTGTCTGTGTGTGTGTGTCTTTGTGTGTGTGTGTGTGTATATATGTGCATATGTGTGTGTGTGTGTGTGTGTGTGTGTGTGTGTGTGTGTGTGTACACAGTGAGGAAAATAAGTATTTGAACACGCTGCTATTTTGCAAGTTCTCCCACTTAGAAATCATGGAGGGTCTGAAATTGTCATCGTAGGTGCATGTCCACTGTGAGAGACATAATCTAAAAAAAACATCCAGAAATCACAATGTATGATTTTTTTAACTATTTATTTGTATGATACAGCTGCAAATAAGTATTTGAACACCTGTCTATCAGCTAGAATTCTGACCCTCAAAGACCTGTTAGTCTGCCTTCAAAATGTCCACCTCCACTCCATTTATTATCCTAAATTAGATGCACCTGTTTGAGGTCGTTAGCTGCATAAAGACACCTGTCCACCCCATACAATCAGTAAGAATCCAACTACTAACATGGCCAAGACCAAAGAGCTGTCCAAAGACACTAGAGACTAAATTGTCCACCTCCACAAGGCTGGAAAGGGCTGGTGAAGAACTACAGAAAACGTTTGACCTCTGGAACTGCAAACAAAGGTTACTGTACCAAATATTAATATTGGTTTTCTCAGGTGTTCAAATACTTATTATACTCACTCTATATGTGTTTGTGTGTCTGCGTCTATATATGTGTGTGTGTGTGTGTGTGTGTGTGTGTGTGTCTGTGTGTGTGTGTCTGTGTCTGTGTGTGTGTGTGTGTGTGTGTGTGTGTGTGTGTGTGTGTGTGTGTGATGTGTGTGTGGATGTGTGTGTGTGCATGTGTGTGTGTGTGCATGTGTCTGTGTGTGTGTGTGTGTGTGTGTGTGTGTGTGTGTGTGTGTGTGTGTGTGTGTGTGTGTGTGTGTGTGTGTGTGTGTCTGTGTGTGTGTGTGTGTGTGTGTGTGTGTGTGTGTGTGTGTGTGTGTGTGTGTGTCTGTGTGTGTGTGTGTGTGTGTGTGTCAGACCGAGTTGAGCCTGCGTGGCGTCGCTCATCTGGACCAGAGCGTTTTCCTTCTTGTTGAAGAGAAGTTTCACTCGCTGAACGTCGCCATAAACTCCTAAAAACATAAAATATACAGATTCATCTCTCTGACGTCTGTGTGTGTGTAGATAGATATATATATATATATATATATATGTAGCCATAGTACTCAAAATACAGCAGATATATATATATATATATATATATATATATATATATATATATCTGCTGTATTTTTTTGAGTACTATGGCTACGCCAAGCCCCGCCCTCCAATAATGTTGATTGGTTGGGGTTGGGCACTGCCAGCTGCTGATTGGACCAGAAAATGTAGGCATGGACGCCTGGCCAATGGTAGTGTGTGAATACTAATGGTAGGCGGGGCTTAGCGTGGCCATAGGAGATGGATACCCACTGCTGACCAATCAGAGCAGACTGGGCTTCCAGAGACAGATGATGATGATGATGATGATGACTCACCGAACAGGATGAAGAGGCAGAGAGGCGTCACGCTCTGCAGAGACAAACAGTGTTAATAAAGTTATGTGAGAGTAGAGCAGCGCTGTGATTGGCCGGGTGCTGTGCGACCTCTGACCTCTGGGTTCAGGTTGGACACCAGCAGCACGGAGTGACCAGCGGGGGGGGGCGCCATGCGGGGGGGCACCAGGGAGCCGGGGACCGCCATCGCCAGACCTGGGGGGGTCTTTATTTACAACAGAGACACTGTGTGTGTGTGTGTGTGTGTCTGTGTGTGTGTGTGTGTGTGTCTCACCTGTGTGTGTATGTCTGTGTGTGTGTGTCTCTCTCTTTGTATGTCTGTGTGTGTCTGTGTGTGTGTGTGTGTCTCACCTGTGTGTGTGTGTGTGTGTCTCACCTGTGTGTGTGTGTCTCTCTGTGTGTGTGTGTGTGTCTCTGTGTATGTGTGTATGTCTGTGTATGTGTGTATGTCTGTGTATGTGTGTGTGTCTGTGTATGTGTGTATGTCTGTGTATGTGTGTATGTCTGTGTGTGTGTGTGTGTGTGTGTGTGTGTGTGTGTGTGTGTCTCACCTGTGTGTTGGTGGAAGGTCGGTGGGAAAGCTGCTGCACCATATGGAGGGAGAGGTACACCTGTTACACACACACACACACACACACACACAGACACACAGACACACAGACACACAGACACACACACACACACACACACACACAGTGTTAATTGTTCCACATTGGTTAATCTGAAATTACTACCCTCATCACCATGGTTACACGTTCCTGTGACACGTGATTGGTTCGTTCTCTGAGGAGCGGGTTAGCGTTAGCGTTAGCGTGGGCGGGGCTTACCGAAGGCGGCGCCGGCGTCCATCTCGCCGCTCGGCAGGTCGCCGCGGGTGAAGTCGCGGCTCTTGTCGTTGTTGTATTTGACGTTGAGCGCGCTCAGTTTGGAGAAGTCGATCCTCAGCGTGCAGCAGCTGTTATAGATGTTCTGGCCGTCCAGGGACTACAACACACAGGCTAGCTAGCTTAGCATCACACCTGTCTACTACAACACACACAGGCTAGCTAGCTTAGCATCACACCTGTCTACTACAACACACACAGGCTAGCTAGCTTAGCATCACACCTGTCTACTACAACACACAGGCTAACTAGCTTAGCATCACACCTGTCTACTACAACACACAGGCTAGCTAGCTGAGCATCACACCTGTGTGTCTGTCTGTATCTGTGTGTGTGTCTGTGTGTGTGTGTGTCTGTGTGTGTGTGTGTGTGTGTGTGTGTGAGTGTGCACGTGACTCACGTCCTTGGCGTGCTGAGCGTGCACGGTGTCGCTGAACTGCAGCAGCGCCTGGAACTGATTGTTTCTGGTGAAAGTGATGATCTTCATCACGGAGCCGAACTTACTGAAGATCTGACGACATCATCATCATCATCAATATCATCATCAAATAATATCATCATCGTGTGTATGTGTCTCTGTGTGTGTGTGTGTGTGTCTGTGTGTGTATGTGTCTCTGTGTGTGTGTGTGTGTGTCTGTGTGTGTGTACCATGTTTAACTACATTTGTGGGGACCAAAATTTGGAAATACAGTATACTTATGGGGTCCTGACAGCTTTGTGGGGACAAAATGCTGGTCCCCATACCGTTAAAGGGCTGTTTGAGGGTTAAGACCTGGTTTTAGGATCAGGGTTAGAATTAGGTTATGGTTAAGGTTAGGGTAAGGGTTAGGGTTAGGCATTTAGGTTTGATGGTTAAGGTTAGGGTAAGGGGCTAGGGAATGCATTATGTCAATGACTTGTCCCCATAAAGATAGTGAGACAAGACTGTGTGTGTGTGTGTGTTTACCTGCTGCAGGACCTCTAGTGTTACCGGGTAGAATAAATTCTCCACGATGATTCTGAGGACGGGACCCTGAGCTAAGCCCCGCCCCTCCCCGCCTGCCGCCATGTTCCCAGGATGCACTGCTGCGTGCTGGCCTGCAGCGCCGCTCTCTGCGTTAGATGAACATGATATAATTATATCGATTAAATATTAATATTACACTACATTATTATTTTATCCTTATTAATAAAATGTAGTTTTAATTACATATTTCGTAAAGTTCTTTGGACTTTCTTTGCTCTTAAATCTTTAAATTAAGATAAAAAATACAGAATTAAAATATTTAGTGACTCTTAATAATTGTTAATTATTAAAAAAAACAAGATGTCACCTGATTGGTCAGGTTGTCAGTCTTGAGTTCCCGGTGGGTGGAGTACTGGATGAAGATTGGCTGGTTCCTGACGGTGGGCGGGGCTACGGCGTAGTAGTTCACCATGGTAACGGCCGCTTCCTCCGACGCCATCTCTACAAACGCCTGACCACACACAGATCATGTTAGCAGTTAGCTGCTAGCTGCTAGCAGATAGCTTCTAGTTGTTAGCAGTTAGCTGCTAGCAGATAGCTTCTAGCTGCTAGGTGCTAGCAGAGATCTTCTAGCAGTTAGCTGCTAGCTGTTATCTAGCTGCTAGCAGTTAGCTGCTAGCTGCTAGCAGTTAGCTGCTAGCTGTTACCTGGTTTTTGGCTTTCAGGGCTATCAGCTTGCTGACTTGGCCGAAGGGCGTGGCCAGAGAGAGCACTTCCTGCTCGGAGACGTCAACAGGAAGCTGACGCAGGTGAAGAACCCGGGATGGGACGCACTGAGCGCGCTCAGAAACACTCAGCCTATCAGGGCCATCCACTGTGGACACACACACACACACGTGTAATTTATTCTATCAACCTTCATCAACAGAAAAACATCTATCTTCAAAAATACAGACAGACAGACAGAGAGAGAGACAGAGAGACAGAGAGACAGACAGAGAGACAGACAGATTAAGGGGACCAGATTTCTCCAGACCAGACAAAATCCGGGGACATTTTGAGCTCAGAAGTGTAAATACCTCCAAAACAGGTCATGTTTTTATCTGTAAAACTTAAAATGGGGACACAGCCCCTGGGGCATCACAAGACCTAGACCTGCACCGGGACACAGCCCCAGGGGCATCACAAGACCTAGAGCTGCACTGGGACACAGCCCCAGGGGCATCACAAGACCTAGACCTGCACCGGGACACAGCCCCTGGGGCATCACAAGACCTAGAGCTGCACTGGGACACAGCCCCAGGGGCATCACAAGACCTAGACCTGCACCGGGACACAGTCCCTGGGGCATCACAAGACCTCGAGCTGCACTGGGACACAAGGGGGGTCCATGGGCCTGTCTCTTTTAAAGGTGCTCTAAGCGATGCTGGGTGACATTACTTCTTGTTGACGTTCAAAGTGTTTTCAAACAAAACGAGACTAGCTCGCCCCCCCTCCTCAGCCCCTCCCTCCTCTTCACACCTTCACACCCCTCAGAGGGGAATGTTGTCATGGTTACTGTACTACATTTATCTGACAGCTTTGGCTTTATTGCTTCAGGCTTGTTTCTGCAGCAGCTCATTGAGTATAAGATACAATATAAACTATTGAGGAAAGATTTTCCTTTGACATTGATGCAGTATGAAACGAGATCTCTGCAGTCGGCAGCAGAGAAACAAGCTACAATGGAAGTTAATGGGAGAATTGTCCAGCTTGTATTTACGTTCATAAAGTGCTCGTTTTGCTGCTGACAGACTCAGATTAATATTCTAAGTGTCTGATAACATTATGGAAAGGATTTCTAAGGAGGCTGACCTTTCATT
>CM049386.1:290705-305705 GCA_026937815.1 Etheostoma perlongum
TAGTGTATGAAATGTCCTATATGGACATGGACACCTAGATGTCTCAGTAAATGTATGGAAATGTCCTGTATGAAATGTCCTATGGACATGGACATCTAGATGTCTCAGTAGTGTATGAAATGTCATGGACATTTAGATATATGGAATGTCCTATGGACATCTAGATGTCTCAGTAGTGTATGAAATGTCCTATATGGACATGGACATTTAGATGTCTCAGTAGTGTATGAAATGTCCTATACATGGACATAGATATAGTGTATGAAATGTCCTATATGGACATTTAGATGTCTCAGTAGTAAATTAAATGTCATATATGGACATGGACATTTAGATGTCTCAGTAGTATATGAAATGTCCTATATGGACATGGACATATAGATGTCTCAGTAGTGTATGAAATGTCCTATATGGACATGGACATCTAGATGTCTCAGTAGTGTATGAAATGTCCTATATGGACATGGACATTTAGATGTCTCAGTAGTATATGAAATGTCCTATATGGACATGGACATCTAGATGTCTCAGTGTATGAAATGTCCTATGAAATGTGTCTCATATGGACATGGACACCTAGATGTGTCTCATGGACATAGATGTCTCAGTAGTATGAAATGTCCTCTATGGACATGGACATATAGATGTCTCAGTAGTGTATGAAATGTCCTCTATGGACATGGACATCTAGATGTCTCAGTAGTGTATGAAATGTCCTATATGGACATGGACATCTAGATGTCTCAGTAGTGTATGAAATGTCCTATATGGACATGGACATTTAGATGTCTCAGTAGTATATGAAATGTCCTATATGGACATGGACATCTAGATGTCTCAGTAGTGTATGAAATGTCCTATATGGACATGGACATCTAGATGTCTCAGTAGTGTATGAAATGTCCTATATGGACATGGACATCTAGATGTCCTCAGTAGTGTATGAAATGTCCTATATGGACATGGACATTTCTCAGATGTCTCAGTAGTGTCTCAGTAGTGTATGAAATGTCCTATATGGACATGGACATCTAGATGTCTCAGTAGTATATGAAATGTCCTCTATGGACATGGACATCTAGATGTCTCAGTAGTATATGAAATGTCCTATATGAACATGGACATTTAGATGTCTCAGTAGTGTATGAAATGTCCTCTATGGACATGGACATCTAGATGTCTCAGTAGTATATGAAAATGTCCTATATATGGACATGGACATCTAGATTTCAGTAGTGTATGAAATGTCCTCATGGACATGATATCTCAGTAGTGTAATGAAATGTCCTATATGGACATGGACATCTAGATGTCTCAGTAGTGTATGAAATGTCCTATATGGACATGGACATCTAGATGTCTCAGTAGTGTATGAAATGTCCTATATGGACATGGACATCTAGATGTCTCAGTAGTGTATGAAATGTCCTATATGGACATCTAGATGTCTCAGTAGTATATGAAATGTCCTATATGGACATGGACATAGAAGTGTATGAAATGTCCTATATGGACATGGACATCTAGATGTCTCAGTAGTATATGAAATGTCCTATATGGACATCTAGATGTCTCAGTAGTATATGAAATGTCCTATATGAACATGGACATTTAGATGTCTCAGTAGTGTATGGACATTTAGATGTCTCACCTATATGAAATGTCCTCTATGGACATGGACATCTAGATGTCTCAGTAGTATATGAAATGTCCTATATGGACATGGACATTTAGATGTCTCAGTAGTATATGAAATGTCCTATATGGACATGGACATTTAGATGTCTCAGTAGTGTATGAAATGTCCTATATGGACATGGACATCTAGATGTCTCAGTAGTGTATGAAATGTCCTATATGGACATGGACATCTAGATGTCTCAGTAGTGTATGAAATGTCCTATATGGAAATGTCCTATATGGAAATGGACATCATCTAGATGTCTCAGTAGTGTATGAAATGTCCTATATGGACATGGACATCTAGATGTCTCAGTAGTGTATGAAATGTCCTATATGGACATGGACATTTAGATGTCTCAGTAGTGTATATGAAATGTCCTATATGGACATCTAGATGTCTCAGTAGTATATGAAATGTCCTATATGAACATGGACATTTAGATGTCTCAGTAGTGTATGAAATGTCCTCTATGGACATGGACATCTAGGTGTCTCAGTAGTATATGAAATGGCCTATATGGACATGGACATTTAGATGTCTCAGTAGTATATGAAATGTTCTATATGGACATGGACATTTAGATGTCTCAGTAGTATATGAAATGTCCTATATGGACATGGACATCTAGATGTCTCAGTAGTGTATAAAATGTCCTATATGGACATGGACATCTAGATGTCTCAGTAGTGTATGAAATGTCCTATATGGACATGGACATTTAGATGTCTCAGTAGTGTCTCATGTATAAAATGTCCTATATGGACATGGACATTTAGTATGTATGAAATGTCTCAGTAGTGTGTATGAAATGTCCTATATGGACATGGACATCTAGATGTCTCAGTAGTATATGAAATGTCCTATATGGACATGGACATCATAGATGTCTCAGTAGTGTATGAAACATGTCCTATATGGACATGGACATCTAGATGTCTCAGTAGTGTATGAAATGTCCTATATGGACATGGACATCTAGATGTCTCAGTAGTGTATGAAATGTCCTATATGGACATGGACATTTAGATGTCTCAGTAGTGTATGAAATGTCCTATATGGACATGGACATTTAGATGTCTCAGTAGTGTATGAAATGTCCTATATGGACATGGACATTTAGATGTCTCAGTAGTGTATGAAATGTCCATCTAGATGTCAGTAGTATATGAAATGTCCATGGACATGGACATTTAGATGTCTCAGTAGTGTAAAATGTCCTATATGGACATGGACATCTAGATGTCTCAGTAGTGTATGAAATGTCCTATATGGACATGGACATCTAGATGTCTCAGTAGTGTATGAAATGTCCTATATGGACATGGACATCTAGATGTCTCAGTAGTGTATGAAATGTCCTATATGGACATGGACATTTAGATGTCTCAGTAGTGTATGAAATGTCCTATGGACATGGACATCTAGATGTCTCATCTAGTGTATGAAATGTCCTATATGGACATGGACATCTAGATGAAATGTCCTCAGTAGTGTCTCATGAATGTCCTATATGGACATGGACATCTAGATGTCTCAGTAGTATATGAAATGTCCTATATGGACATGGACATCTAGATGTCTCAGTAGTAGATGAAATGTCCTCATGGACATAGATGTCTCAGTAGTGTATGAAATGTCCTATATGGACATGGACATCTAGATGTCTCAGTAGTATATGATGGAGTTTCCTCCTCTATTCTTACTGAACTGGACATTAAGGAGCTCCTGTTGCATAATTCAGAGTTGTATGATATGGTATTTTATGGGAAAGGACAGAAGTAAGATGCAGTAGTTGGACAGCAGTGATGGGACTGTCTTTAATTGTCTGTCTGTCTTTAACTGTCTGTCTCCACGGTGTCCGGTTATGGCCGAGGGTAGCGCGCGGCTGATTCACCGGCGATAGCGTCCTTTAGCCCGCTCTT
The DNA here is from genome assembly GCA_026937815.1 of Etheostoma perlongum. Classification (NCBI taxonomy): domain Eukaryota; kingdom Metazoa; phylum Chordata; class Actinopteri; order Perciformes; family Percidae; genus Etheostoma; species Etheostoma perlongum. Next base: position 294,312 of record CM049386.1, read on the forward strand.
GTAAAGTAAAAGCTAAAGTAACAGGTTAACACCATATACCGTTAGAAAGGTAAGAAGTCACACGGTAGTTTTACACCAGTACATTAACTTAAAACATCAATAGATCATTTATATTCGCATTTTAACAGATATTTTGATAGAACGTGGACACGGTGACGCTAGACAGGAAGTAGATCGGAGTGGGTGATCTCTAACTTCCGGTTGAGTGGAGTCTTGGGTCGGGAAGTGGGTGAAAGGTTCTTCAGACGACAGGCTGTCCTTCTTCAACGTCAGCGGTCCCAGCTCCTCACAGGGTCCTCACAGGGTCCTCACAGGCTCCTCACAGGCTCCCTCACAGATCCCTCACCATGCTGCAGAACACGGGGTGAGATTACACAGCGACACGCTCAGAACTCCGCCCAGAAAACCCCGAAACAACGCTCACTTTATTCATAGCGCCCGCTACTAAACTGGGAAACACACAACCATTACTGAGGTTTTACTGACATGCCGTGCTTTTCTTTGAGATTGTACTTTAGCCGAATTCCGCAGGAGACATGTGTGCTTCAGGAAATGTACGTAGTTTGGTTCTGGTGCTTTTGTCTTTTGACCTCTAGGCAAGACCCGTCGAAAGTTGAAGGTTTTTTCAATGGAGTTTGGTACCAGCCGCTCGTGCATTCCAGCGTTCCATTATCTATCTAACCGTCCACAGTCCACTTCAAAACCTAGAACCACGTTAAGAAAAGGGGTCTTAAAGAAACTAAAGACTTATTAAATCAGGACTTTATGTGAGCCGGATTGTGTATTCACGTCATCTGCTTCAGAACCCGGACGCAGATCAGTCCTGTCTGGTCTGTCCCATTCGCTGCAGGCGAGTTATTTTAAGAAGTTACTGTTTTTTCAATGGAGTTTGGTGACTGACGCATTTGGTGGTCGATTTATCTATAGATCTATCTAAAACTATTATTATTGGGGGTTTTGTCCAACATACACACACATACTACCAATATTATATTAATATGTATACTACCAAATATTAAGTCTCAAAGTAATTTAAAAGTACTAAATGTTTTGGTGAAGTTAGAGCTGCTTTAGCATTCATTAGCCTGCTTGCTAACAGCAGATCCGTCCCTAATATTTTTATGTTTTTATTTAAATTATTAAATTATTTTTCTGACTCAGCGTTAATGTTTTTGATGTTTATTACAACACTAATCAAACAGGTAATATTCCTTCACAATAAAAGTCTACGGTGGTAACTCCGTGTCCGGGGCTTTTATTGTGAAAACCGAGCCGGAAGTCATCAAAGCTTTATTGAACAATTTCCAATTGTGATGTGGAAATAAAACAATTGATAAGCGTAATGGAAGAGCATTTAAAAACGGATTTATTTAGGAAACTTTCAGTTTGACGAGTCTGTGAGACCTTCAGAAATGTTAGAAATGTAAAAAAAATGGTAGAAATGTCAGAAAATGGTAGAAATGTCAGAAATGTCAGAAATGTTAGAAATGTTAGAAATATCAAATGTTAGAAATGTCAGAAATGTTAGAAATGTAAAAAAAATGTTAGAAATAAAGAAATGGTAGAAATGTTAGAAAATGGTAGAAATGTTAGAAATGTCAGAAATGTCAGATGTTAAAATGTCAGAAATGTCAGAAATGTTAGAAATGTTAGAAATATTAGAAATGTTAGAAATATCAAATGTTAGAAATGTCAGAAATGTTAGAAATGTAAAAAAAATGGTAGAAATGTCAGAAAATGGTAGAAATGTCAGAAATGTCAGAAATGTCAGAAATGTCAGAAATGTTAGAAATGTTAGAAATGTTAGAAATATTAGAAATGTTAGAAATGTCAGAAATGTCAGAAATGTTAGAAATGTTAGAAATATCAAATGTTAGAATTGTCAGAAATGTCAGAAATGTCAGAAATGTTAGAAATGTCAGAAATGTTAGAAATATCAGAAATGTTAGAAATATCAGAAATGTTAGAAATATCAGAAATGTTAGAAATGTTAGAAATGTCAGAAATGTTAGAAATATCAGAAATGTTAGAAATATCAGAAATGTTAGAAATGTTAGAAATATCAGAAATGTTAGAAATGTTAGAAATGTTAGAAATATCAAATGTTAGAAATGTCAGAAATGTTAGAAATATCAAATGTTAGAAATGTTAGAAATGTTAGAAATATCAGAAATGTTAGAAATGTTAGAAATATCAAATGTTAGAAATATCAGAAATGTTAGAAATATCAGAAATGTTAGAAATGTTAGAAATATCAAATGTTAGAAATATCAGAAATGTTAGAAATATCAGAAATGTTAGAAATGTTAGAAATATCAAATGTTAGAAATGTCAGAAATGTTAGAAATGTCAGAAATATCAGAAATGTTAGAAATGTTAGAAATGTTAGAAATGTTAGAAATGTTAGAAATGTCAGAAATGTCAGAAATGTTAGAAATGTTAGAAATATCAAAAATGTTAGAATTGTCAGAAATGTCAGAAATGTCAGAAATGTTAGAAATGTCAGAAATGTTAGAAATATCAGAAATGTTAGAAATATCAGAAATGTTAGAAATATCAGAAATGTTAGAAATGTTAGAAATATCAGAAATGTCAGAAATGTTAGAAATGTTATCAGAAATGTTAGAAATATCAGAAATGTTAGAAATGTTAGAAATGTCAGAAATGTTAGAAATGTCAGAAATGTTAGAAATGTTAGAAATGTTAGAAATATCAAAATGTTAGAAATGTCAGAAATGTCAGAAATGTTAGAAATGTTAGAAATATCAGAAATGTTAGAAATGTCAGAAATGTTAGAAATGTCAGAAATGTTAGAAATGTTAGAAATATCAGAAATGTTAGAAATGTTAGAAATATCAGAAATGTTAGAAATGTTAGAAATATCAAAATGTTAGAAATATCAGAAATGTTAGAAATATCAGAAATGTTAGAAATGTTAGAAATATCAAAATGTTAGAAATATCAGAAATGTTAGAAATGTTAGAAATATCAGAAATGTTAGAAATATCAGAAATGTTAGAAATGTCAGAAATGTTAGAAATATCAGAAATGTTAGAAATATCAGAAATGTTAGAAATGTTAGAAATATCAAAATGTTAGAAATGTCAGAAATGTTAGAAATGTCAGAAATATCAGAAATGTTAGAAATGTTAGAAATGTTAGAAATGTTAGAAATCAAATAAAAATGTTAGAAATGTCAGAAAATGTTAGAAATCAAATGAAATGTTAGAAATGTTAGAAATATCAGAAATGTTAGAAATGTTAGAAATATCAGAAATGTTAGAAATGTTAGAAATATCAGAAATGTTAGAAATGTTAGAAATATCAAATGTTAGAAATGTCAGAAATGTTAGAAATGTTAGAAATATCAGAAATCAGAAATGTTAGAAATATCAGAAAATATCAAATGTCAGAAATGTTAGAAATATCAGAAATATCAGAAATATCAGAAATATCAGAAATATCAGAAATGTCAGAAATATCAGAAATGTCAGAAATATCAGAAATATCAGAAATATCAGAAATATCAGAAATATCAGAAATGTTAGAAATGTCAGAAATGTTAGAAATGTTAGAAATGTTAGAAATGTTATATCAGAAATGTTAAATATCAGAAATGTTAGAAATGTTATCAGAAATGTTAGAAATGTTAGAAATGTTAGAAATATCAGAAATGTTAGAAATATCAGAAATGAAATGTTACAAATGTTACGAATGTTACAAATGTTAGAAATGAGCCATAAAGAAACGGCAGAAAACGTAGTTTCTGTTCCTAAATAATCAACATCTTCTTCTTCTTCTTCTTCTTCACATAAAAACAAAGTACACAAACAGCTGAAGACTCTCACTAAATAATACTTGTGTGTGTGTCTCTCTCTCTTTTGTGTGTGTGTGTCTGTCTCTCTTTGTGTGTGTGTGTGTGTGTGTCTCTCTCTCTCTTTGTGTGTGTGTGTGTGTGTGTGTGTGTATGTCTCTCTCTTTGTGTGTGTGTGTGTCTCTCTCTTTGTGTGTGTGTGTCTCTTTGTGTGTGTGTGTATGTGTGTGTGTGTCTCTCTCTTTCTTTGTGTGTGTGTGTGTGTGTGTGTGTGTGTGTCTTCAAGGGTGTAGACTGTATGGATGATAATCTAAATGCCTGTTAGCATCATACGCTTTCATACAGTCTATGGTTAGCATCTTAGCATTATGTGATAGCATCTTGTGTTAGCATGCGAGCTAACTCTCTCCTCTCCTGGCTGTGTTCCAGGAAGCTAGCGGGCTGCACGCTCTTCATCACCGGCGCTAGCCGAGGGATCGGTAAAGCCATCGCGCTGAAAGCCGCCAGAGACGGCGCCAACATCGTCATCGCTGCCAAGACCGCCGAGCCCCACCCGAAGCTACCGGGGACGATCTACACCGCCGCGCAGGAGGGTAAGCTAACAGGCTAACAGACCAATGCTAAACCATCTACACCGCAGCACAGGAGGGTGAGCTAACAGGCTAACAGGCTAACAGACTAAGGCAGGCAGACAGACAGTTAATTAATTAATGGTTAATTAATTTATATACCACCTCCACTCCATTTATTATCCTAAATTAGATGCACCTGTTTGAGGTCGTTAGCTGCATAAAGACACCTGTCCACCCCATACAATCAGTAAGAATCCAACTACTAACATGGCCAAGACCAAAGAGCTGTCCAAAGACACTAGAGACTAAATTGTCCACCTCCACAAAGCTGGAAAGGACTCCGGGGACATGTCCAAGCAGCTTGGTGAAAAAAGGTCCACTGTTGGAGCAATCATTAGAAAATGGAAGAAGCTAAACATGACTGTCAATCTCCCTCGGACTGGGGCTCCATGCAAGATCTCACCTCGTGGGGTCTCAATGATCCTAAGAAAGGTGAGAAATCAGCCCAGAACTACATGGGAGGAGCTGGTCCATGACCTGAAAAGAGCTGGGACCACCGTTTCCAAGGTTACTGTTGGTTATACACTAAGACGTCATGGTTTGAAATCATGCATGGCACGGAAGGTTCCCCTGCTTAAACCAGCACATGTCAAGGCCGTCTTAAGTTTGCCAATGACCATTTGGATGATCCAGAGGAGTCATGGGAGAAAGTCATGTGGTCAGATGAGACCAAAATAGAACTTTTTGGTCATAATTCCACTAACTGTGTTTGGAGGAAGAAGAATGATGAGGACCATCCCAAGAACACCATCCCTACTGTGAAGCATGGGGGGTAGCATCATGCTTTGGGGGGGACAGTTTTTTAAGGAGAGGAGGACCGCCATGTATTGGGACATTTTGGGACACCTTTTCCCTCAGTTAGAGCATTGAAGATGGGTCGAGGCTGGGTCTTCCAACATGACAATGACAGCCAGGAGAACCAAGGAGGGGCTCTGGAAGAAGCAGATCAAGGTTCTGGGGGGCCTAGCCAGTCTCCAGACCTAAACCCAATAGAGAATCTTTGGAGGGAGCTCAAACTCCGTGTTTCTCAGGGACAGCCCAGAAACCTGACTGATCTAGAGAAGATCTGTGTGGAGGAGTGGGCCAAAATCCCTTCTGCAGTGTGTCAAACCTGGTGAAGAACTACAGGAAACGTTTGACCTCTGGAACTGCAAACAAAGGCTACTGTACCAAATATTAACATTGATTTTCTCAGGTGTTCAAATACTTATTTGCAGCTGTTTCATACAAATAAATAGTTAAAAAAATCATACATTGTGATTTCTGGATTATTTTTTTTAGATTATGTCTCTCACAGTGGACATGCACCTACGAGGACAATTTCAGACCCTCCATGATTTCTAAGTGGGAGAACTTGCAAAATAGCAGCATGTTCAAATACTTATTTTCCTCACTGTGTATATTTAATAACTAATTGTTCTGGATGATGGTGTTTCAGTGGAGGCGGCGGGCGGGAAGGCGCTGCCGTGCATCGTGGACATCAGAGATGAGACACAGGTCGGAGACGCTGTCCAGAAAGCTGTGGACATGTTTGGAGGTACACACACACACACACACACACACACACACACACACACACACACACACACACACACACACACACACACACACACACACACACACACACACACACACTGTGTTGAGATCAGGGCGGTGACATCATCACGGGTGCTTGCTTCTGATTGGCAGGCATCGACATCCTGGTGAACAACGCCAGCGCCATCAACCTGACGGGAACCCTGGACACGCCGATGAAGAAGGTCGACCTGATGCTGGGAATCAACCTGAGGGGGACATATCTGACGTAACGCACGCACACACACACACACACACACAATCAACCTGAGGGGACATATCACACACACACACACACACTGCTGGGAATCAACCTGAGGGGGACATATCTGACGTAACGCACGCACACACACACACACACACACACACACACACGGAGAGACACACACACACACACACACACACTGGTGGGAATCAACCTGAGGGGGACATATCTGACGTAACGCACGCACACACACACACACACTGGGAATCAACCTGACACATATCTGGGAATCAACCTGAGGGGGACATATCTGACGGAGAGACACACACACACACACACACACAGAGACACACACACACACACACACACTGCTGGGAATCAACCTGAGGGGGACATATCTGACGTAACGCACGCATGCACACACACACAAACACACGGAGACACACACGGAGACACACACACACACACACCAGCGCGTGCTAGTGCGCGCGTGCTAACAAGCATGTGCTAACGAGCGCGTGCTAACGAGCGTGTGCTAACAGTGTGTCTGTTTCAGGTCCAAGCTGGTCATCCCCCACCTGCTGAAGAGTCGGAGTCCTCACATCCTGAACCTGTCTCCGCCGCTCAACCTCAACCCCGTCTGGTTCAAGAACCACACCGGTAACCATGGCAACCACAGGAGTCCCAGCATGCACCTGGGCAGGAATAACGCGTCTTGTTTGTTGTTTGTTTCCAGCGTACACGATGGCCAAGTACGGCATGTCCATGTGCGTCCTGGGAATGGCCGAAGAGTTCAGAGGTCAAATCGCCGTCAACGCCCTCTGGCCCAAAACTGGTCAGTGGCTAACTGCTAGCATGCTAGCTCACTACTCTCATAGTAAACTAGCATGCTAACACACTCCTCATACACTCTCATAGTAAACTAGCATGCTAACAGACTACTTACATACTGTCCGTGATGCTAGCTGTGCTCTGACCTGTGTGTTGTTGCCATAGCGATCCAGACAGCAGCGATGGAGATGTTGGGCGGCGAGGGCGTCGGGAAACAGTGTCGCACGGCCGACATCATGGCCGACGCCGCCTACGCCGTCCTGTCCCGGCCCAAAGACTACACGGGCCACTTCCTGGTGGACGAGGACGTCCTGAAGGAGACGGGGGTCCGAGACTTCGAGCAGTACGCCGTCCAGCCAGGTGACCGCATGCTAACGGCGCTAACGCTAAGCAGCTAACGCTAAGCAGCTAACGCTAAGGCAGCTAACACTACAGTATAATATGTATGTATGTATGTATGTAGATAGAGAGAGAAATAGATAGGTGTGTGTGTGTGTGTGTGTGTATTATTTTTTTAAGGCTTAGTTTACCACGCTGTATAAATCTTTAATATATCTTTTAATATGCGTCTCATCACCATGGGAAAGCTCCTTAACCTTTTTATGACTCAGTTCTTAATCTAAATATTAACTTTATTGTGAAATATGAACCTTAACGGCCCTAACTGAGTATGACATCACACACTGTGATGTCATACTCACGGTGCTCTCTGATTGGTCGACAGGTCACCCTCTGCTGCCGGACTTCTTCCTGGATGAAGCACCAGAGAGTCTGGTGGAGAAGATGGAGCAGCACGGTAAATACTACACCTAGTACTACACATAGTACTACACACACTACTACACACATAGTACTACACATAGTACTACACATAGTACTACACATAATAACCAGAGAGTCTGGTGGAGAAGATGGAGCAGCACGGTAAATACTACACCTAGTACTACACATAGCACTACACATAGTACTACACGTAGCACTACATGTAGTACTACAATTAGTACTAATACACATAATACTACACTATAATGCACACAATAATATACTGTACATACTACATATAATACTTAATTATAATACACACAATACTACAGATAATACACACAATAATACACATACTACACATAGTACAAATACTACACATAATACACACAATACTACACATAATACTACACATAATACTACACTATAATACACATAATACTACACTATAATACACATAATACTACACTATAATACACATAATACTACAGATACTATACATTATACTACACCCTACTAATTAATATTACCTTCATGGTTAATTCGCTTTATATTCCTACACTTCTTCCTGGAATCAGCTGTTTCTGTCTCCGTTGCTAGGGGCAACCCCCGCCTTCAAACCACCGTCATCATCTTCTTCCAGTGGACCAATAGAAAGCACGTTTGATGCCATCAGACGAGTCCTCAACGAAGACGTCGTTAAGTCCACGCAGGGCGTTTATCAGTTCGACCTATCAGGTAGCAGTCTGTCAGGAAGGAGGCTACGCCCATATAAGGACATCCTTTCCACCTGGACCTGGTTTCTCATGTTTAGACTCCATGTAAATAATCACTACTTTTATCATCGTAAAACACGCTTCATTCAAAGTGGACAGAAACTAAATAAAACTACCAAAAGCCGTCTTGGTTCATCTTTCCACTGTTCCACAATCACCACTCTGGTCTGGTTGGAATAAACTCTTAATTCACCCATTTACATGTGGAGATATGCTGCTCTATACACGCTAAAAGTAGTGATTATTTACATGGAGTCTGGTGGAGATATGCTGCTCTATACACGCTAAAAGTAGTGATTATTTACATGGAGTCTGGTGGAGATATGCTGCTCTATACACGCTAAAAGTAGTGATTATTTACATGGAGTCTGGTGGAGATATGCTACTCTATACATGCTAAAAGTAGTGATTATTTACATGGAGTCTGGTGGAGATATGCTACTCTATACACGCTAAAAGTAGTGATTATTTACATGGAGTCTGGTGGAGATATGCTGCTCTATACACGCTAAAAGTAGTGATTATTTACATGGAGTCTGGTGGAGATATGCTGCTCTATACACGCTAAAATCAGTGATTATTTACATGGAGTCTGGTGGAGATATGCTGCTCTATACACGCTAAAAGTAGTGATTATTTACATGGAGTCTGGTGGAGATATGCTGCTCTATACACGCTAAAAGTAGTGATTATTTACATGGAGTCTGGTGGACTGCTCTATACATGCTAAAAGTAGTGATTATTTACATGGAGTCTGGTGGAGATATGCTGCTCTATACACGCTAAAAGTAGTGATTATTTACATGGAGTCTGGTGGAGATATGCTGCTCTATACACGCTAAAAGTAGTGATTATTTACATGGAGTCTGGTGGAGATATGCTGCTCTATACACGCTAAAAGTTGTGATTATTTACATGGAATCTGGTGGAGATATGCTACTCTATACACGCTAAAAGTAGTGATTATTTACATGGAATCTGGTGGAGATATGCTGCTCTATACACGCTAAAAGTAGTGATTATTTACTTTATTTACTTTTTATTAATTGACGTTACATTACAGCTTGTTTCTACCTGACTGTTTCTCTTCCAGGAGAACATGGGGGCGTTTGGTTTCTGGACCTGAAGAGCGGCACTGGCAGCGCCGGGCGGGGCCAGCCGTCCGCCAAAGCCGACGTCGTCATGACGATGGACTCCAACGACTTCAGCAAGATGTTCGCAGGTGAGACACACACACACACACTAATAATAGATATATATTTGTGTATGTATAGTGGGTTTTGTTATCGGTACATGATGCAACTCTAAGCCCCCCCCGGCGTGCGTGGTTTCCATGGTAACGGCGGTGTGTCCCCTGTTGTTCCAGGGCAGCTGAAGCCGACCATGGCCTTCATGTCGGGGAAGCTGCGGATCAAAGGAGACATGACGCTCGCCATCAAGCTGGAGAAGCTCATGGCCCGCATGGGCAAGGCCAGGCTGTGAGGCACAAGCCCCGCCCCCGGCACCTCAGGGCCAATCAGGCCCCGCCCCCGGCACCTCAGGGCCAATCAGGCCCTGTCCAACGGCCCCTCATGCCCCGCCCACCGGGCCCTCAGGGCCAATCAGAGCCCACTACCTGTCTGTAGCTGTACATGTTGCCTTAATACAGAAATAATACTAATAGTAATATCTATAGTGACACTGTAATAAATCTACCTTGATAATAAGCTGATATCTGTGTGTTTTAATCAGATTTATTCACCTTTTAATTGTTTTAATGCGTTTTGGTCCCGATGGTTTTATCACTTTCTTCGACATTATTTGGTCACATTTTCCCGCGTTCTTGGAGCTTTTTTCCAATGTTTCTTTTTTTTTAATTTAAACATTTAAAAAAATAAATAAATGCCATAAAATTGACTAAAACACAGAAATCAATGAAAGCAGCTGATTCTTTATTAAAGACGTGATGGTTTTATTTTGACAATTTAAAACTTTTTTAAAATTTTTTTTTAAAAAAGGGTCAAATTTGACCCGAGGACGACCGTCTGTAGCTATGTGTTCCTTAATACAGAAATAATAATAATATTAATATTATTACCCGTGTTGTCTTCCTGTTAACCAACTACTTGTCCTTCGGGTCAAAAGTTAATTTGTTGTTGTGCTTTTCTGATGTTTTTGTCATTTATTTTTTTTCTGATTTATTTCTCACTTTTTTTCAGCTTATTTAAAAACCTGAGCTGTTTTATTATTCATGGTCAACAAAGCTCATTCATAAAGCAAATTATACATATGCTTTTAGTTAAATTGGCAGAAATGATGAATTATTCTGACTAATAAAGATCAGAGGATGTTGACTGGTAGATACTGGTTGGAAACCATTAGAAATAATAATTTAAATGCTATAAGATTCAATAAAACAGCCAAAAAATTCAATGAAAGTAATCATTCATTTACCTGGAGAAGGTTGTATGGAATCATTTGTTATTTTTGGGCAATTTGGTTGAAAGAAATCCATATTTCTGATTTAAAACACTTAGAAACGGGGACAACACGAGGGTTAATACAGAAATAATAATATTAATAATAATAATATTAATAACATCTATAGTGACATTGTAATAAATCTACCTTGATAAGCTGATATTTTATATATTTTTATATTTCGTTTTTATCAGATTTATTCACCTTTTATTTTAGATTTTGATGCTGTTTGAATATATAAATATAATATATAACATATTAATAAAATATAAATATTGTTTTTGCTTTTCTGGGTCAAAATTGAAGTTTTGGTCCCGATGGTTTTGTCGCGTTAAGTTT
>CM049386.1:310705-351177 GCA_026937815.1 Etheostoma perlongum
TCCAAACCCGTAGTTCCCTGGTTATTCAGTTTGGGAACCTTGTACATGATGTACCTGATGAAGAGAAGAGAGACATTAATTGTCGTCGTTTTGTCACGTTTCTGTTATAGTGTGTTTCATGTTTTCTGTCTATCTACTTCCTGTTTTGTTTTGAAATCCACTGTTTGGTTACATCCTTGGTCCTTTGTCTTCCTGCCGTATGATTACCATCTCCGCCCCTCATTAGATTCCCCTCATCCAGCACTATACTCCTCACCTTTCCCACCCACCTCTGCCAGATTGGAGTTGTCCACATGTCTTTCCAGCTGTTTATTTTGAGTTTGCTTCCCCGGGGTTTTTGGACTTTAGCCTGTTTCCTGTTTATGTTTCTTGGTCCTTTTGTCCTTTTGTCCTTTTGTCCTTTTGTCTTCCTGAGTGTTGACCTCTGCCTTTAGACTATGATTACTGCTTCTGCTGGACTGTCGCCTGCAGTGTTCTTTGGACAATAAGAGAACCTTTACCACCTGTCTGAGTCGGGCGTTTGGGCCCGCCACTGTACCGTGATGTTAATGAGCAGGGGACATCTGAAATATGATTTTAGATAACTAAACGTTTGTTTTCATCTTGTCTTGTTTCCTGTAACCCACGGTGTTGTTGGTGCAGATGAAGCAACGCTACAGCAGCATCGTTGGAAGGCTTTAGTGACGCGAGGACACCGGGTCCTGGGCTGCAGACTGGAAAACCTCTTAAGGACACTTTGGAATTGGTGATATTAGACAATATGAATGAAACTGACTTAAGTGTTGTCTCACCAGTCCACTGCTCCACCGTTGTGGTTTCTGCAGGTCACCTGTCCATCAGCGCTCCAGCAGAGCAGACCGACCGCCAGGACGATCCTTCACATGACTCCCTGAAACACAGTTACACCGAGTTACATCGTCCTGTTTTATTACCAAGTTTTTATATTACGAGTCCTTAAGTAATGAGACATTTAGCTTCCAGGGGACAAAACACTGTAAACATTCTTCAGCTGATGCATAACATTTAAAAAGCCTTCATCTTTAGCACCAGACATTCATCGGTTTGAGTTATCGTTTCATTTAATGAAATAGAGACAGAGCTGCAAAGATGAATGCATCATTAATTAACTAACTATTAACTATTAAATTTATTTCCAACTATTTTGATAATTGATTCATTAGTTTGAGTCATTTTTTATGTAAAAACAGTGAAACTTATGTGAAGTCAGCTTGTTAAATGTGAATATTTTGACATTTTAGAGACCAAACAACTAATTAATTCACCCAGAAAACAGTCCACCGTGACCCTAATGGACAGCTGCAGGTCCTTCTCTACGCTGAGAGCAGCTCAGCCTCTCCCTGCCGTTATCATCACCGGAGCACTTCGGATAAAACACCGGAAATCTGCATCATTTGTTTATTTAATACAGGGACAGTGCAAATTAATGGACATTTCTGTCAATATGCCAGTCTGTTGCCAAAAGGCTGTTTTTCATCTGCAGTCCCTAGACAGATAGTAACAAGTCACCCTAATAAGTAAAATTACATATTTACATAACAACATTACAATTACAATACAACGGTAAAAAGGACTCTTAAGTTAAATACATTAGGGTTAGGGATGAACCCAAAACACAGGACCTTCCCCTGGGGGGGGGGTGCCTGCCCCTACTCTGCCTCTGATTGGCTAGTACTCATTGCCTTGTTGGTTGGATTGGTTAGGTTTACCCCAGGAGGGAGCCAATCAGAGGCAGAGCAGCCTTTATTAATTGTGTTCTAGTACGTATGTTATCTCAGCTGTTAGAAATAAAGACTAAGACAATATTTGTTAATAGATTATGAAGTAAAATTTTATTTCAGAATTGTTTTTAAAACCCCAAATAAGTCCCGGGGACACGAGAGGGTCCCACAGTGAAGACAACACCAGGGTTAATGTACTATTTATTTAAAACCCATTAAACGTAGCTGGGATGTAGCCCTGGGGGTGACCGGTCACCCTGACTCATAAGAATTCATACATACGATACCAAACATGGCTCAAGGACCCCCCCCCAGCTCCTGAGAGACAATGTCCTCTAACACCTGAGAGATCAGTTAGATTGTTTAACCCTCCTGTTGTCATCGGGTCGAGTTTGACCCATTTTCAACGTTTTTATATGAGAAATATGGTTTTCCTTCAACAAAATGAACATTGATGCATGGAGAGCAGGTGAAATATAGGATGACTGTAATTGGATTTTGGGTTTTATTCTATTTTAAAGCATTTGAATAACATTTTTCAGTATATCCTGACTGTCTGTGACATCCACTCTGCATCCTCTGATCTTAACTGCTATTTTTACTTTCATTTGTGACAGGACGAGGAAGAGGGCGACATGCAGGAAATGGTCACAGGTCGGATTCAAACCCCTGGACCTCTGTGTCGAGGCAATAACCTCTCAGTATATGTGCGCCTGCTCTACCCACTGTACCACCCCCGTCATAACCGACAGTCTCTTTAACTAAAAAATAGGGCCAAAAAAAGTTAATTTTCTTGCCTGAGTGTTGACAGAAGTTTGTGAGAAAGAGGAGCCGTGCTGATCTCGGTCTTCAACGCGATGTCCAAGCCGTCTCTGGAAGATGCTTCTGCCGCGTCCTCGCCGTCCTCGCCGTCCTCGCCGTCCTTTTATCCTCCATCTGGGAGGGGGTCTAAAACCTGCAGGTGAAACATCTCCATACATGGTCAATAAGAACACCTGTGCATGAAACGGTGAGCAGGCCACACGTTGCTGTGTGTGTGTGTGTGTGTGTGTGTGTGTGTGTGTGTGTGTGTGTGTGTGTGTGTGTGTGTGTGTGAGACTGTGTGTGTGTGTGTGTGTGTGTGTGTGTGTGTGTGTGTGTGTGTGTGTGTGTGTGTGTGTGTGTGTGTGTGTGTGTGTGTGTGTGTGTGTGTGTGTGTGTGTGTGTGTGTGTGTGTGTGTGTGTGTGTGTGTGTGTGTGTGTGTGTGTTTGTGTAACCTAATGGCTCCACCCATTGGCCGGCCTGTTCTACCACGGGAGGATGGGATGACATCATGAGAGTAGAATAAGGCTGAAGTACTGCAGTATGTTACTGAACAGCAACTGTAGGTAGTACTAGAAGAACTAGTAGTACTAGAAGTAGTAGTAGTAGTACTAGAAGTAGTAGTAGTAGTAGTAGTAGTAGTAGTAGTACAGGATTTCCCAGCCTGTTTCTGAGATTGTTGCGGGAGCTTTTGTAAAGAATTGCGATGTTTTTAGGATGTTTGTTGCAGTGAAGTTGCGGGAGAGAAAGTTACAAAATAGTTTATTTGGATAGTAAAAATATAAATATAAAAGAATAACTCGTCTGGGCTGAGTGTTGCTATAGTAACCAACAGGATGCTGTAGATGTAGCTCAGTCAGTAGGGAGCTGGGTTGGAACCGGAGGGTCGCTGGTTCAACTGCCCCCCCCCACTCTGACATTAGACAGCAGAGATAAGACTCGTCATTTGCATCTTACGATACTTTCTGCAACGGTGGAAGGACAGACACTCACTGTCCTTTGCATCTCCAGTCCTCTATGCAAAGGGGACCAGATAGTCTGGGGAAATACTAACCTAATGTACTATTACACATGGAGAACACTACAGTCCTCTATGCAAAGGGGACCATACGGAGGGGCAGATAGTCTGGGTAAAGCAGTCCTCTATGCAAAGGGGACGCTTCATGTTCTCCATAATCTTATTTTAACAGATGAATGTTTCAGTCAGCGTGTCAGAGATTTTTTGTGTGTGTTTTTTTGTGTGAGATTTTATGGATCTGTATATATATAGATATATCTATATATATCTATATATGTAATATGTATATATATATATATATATATATATATATATATATATAAATATATATATATATATATATATATAATATGTGTATATATTGTTGTTGTTTTTATGGACCGTGAGTAATAATAAAGGCCTTATATCTATATATCTCTATCTATCATCATTTAAATGAAAATAGATTTATTTTTAAGAACTGGAGTCAACATGTGGATCACACTTTATTGATTTAATTTAATCATTGATTTAATTTAATTATTGATTTCATCCGACAGACATTTCAGATCATGTTACAGTCATCTCACGAAACGCTGGCCTGTGATTGGCTGATCTCAGGGTCCTGTCCTCCTGTCCTCCCGTCACAACTGAACATCAACGCTTTGGTTGACGATTTTAATCAGTTATTTTTGGAATTTATGGTCAATAAACCTCATTTATAAGAAATTATCAACATGAGGACAACAGGAGGACAACATGAAGACAACATGAGGACAACATGGGGACAACATGAAGACAACATGAGGACAACGTGAGGACAACATGAGGACAACGTGAGGACAATGTGAGGACAACAGGAGGACAACATGAAGACAGCATGAGGACAACATGGGGACAACATGAAGACAGCATGAGGGAAACATGAGGACAACATGGGGACAGCATGGGGACAACATGAGGACAGCATGGGGACAACATGAGGACAACATGAAGACAGCATGAGGACAACGTGAGGACAACATGAAGACAGCATGAGGACAACATGAGGACAACGTGAGGACAACATGAAGACAGCATGAGGACAACATGAGGACAACATGAGGACAATGTAAGGACAATGTAAAGAATGATGAAAGCACACACAGACCCAAGCAGCGAATCAGAAACTTATGGTTGAGTAATACGTATTCATCCCGTCAGTTATTAATCCTCGTCTTCGTCCGGAAGAGGTCTGGATGATAGCTGGACTGGCACTCCGCAAACTTATCAATGACACCTTTAAATAGTTGACTGGCCTCTTTATGGTTAAAGCACAGTCCCCCCCCCCGGCCTTTCGTATTGTTTGAGTCTTCTGTTCACATCAGTGATGCAGATCAAATCATTGGTCTCAGATACACACCACTTGGAATGGTCCAAACCAAAACCCCAGTCAACCAGCTGGTTACCCAGTTTGGTTTTTACTGAGGTCACTTTGAACAGCTGGGGGCCGCCGCTGTAGCATTGTTCGTCCCTACCACACCAGGTCTGGACTTTCAGAGGGGTCTTGTAAGTCTCTGCGATGGTGAGGTAGAGATCTCCAACTGCAAGAACAGAAATACACGAGTCATGTTACAATGCTGATGAAATACTCCTTCTGAATAAATACTCCTTCTGATTAAATACTCCTTCTGATAAAATACTCCTTCTGATTAAATACTCCTTCTGATGAAATACTCCTTCTGATGAAATACTCCTTCATATGAAATACTCCTTCTGATAAAATACTCCTGATAAAATACTCCTTCTGAATAAATACTCCTTCTGATAAAATACTCCTGATAAAATACTCCTTCTGATGAAATACTCCTGATAAAATACTCCTTCTGATAAAATACTCTTTCTGATAAAATACTCCTGATAAAATACTCCTTCTGAATAAATACTCCTTCTGATAAAATACTCCTGATAAAATACTCCTTCTGATGAAATACTCCTGATAAAATACTCCTTCTGATAAAATACTCCTTCTGATAAAATACTCCTGATAAAATACTCCTTCTGATGAAATACTCCTGATAAAATACTCCTTCTGATAAATTACTCCTGATAAAATACTCCTTCTGATTAAATACTCCTTCTGATAAAATACTCCTTCTGATAAAATACTCCTTCTGATAAAATACTCCTTCTGATTAAATACTCCTTCTGATAAAAGACGTTGTAGAGCGTCCTCTGGTGGACAGACTATGCAACGCCATCACTAACAGGGACGTTGTAGAGCGTCCTCTGGTGGACAGACTATGCAACGCCATCACTAACAGGGACGTTGTAGAGCGTCCTCTGGTGGACAGACTATGCAACACCATCACTAACAGGGACGTTGTAGAGCGTCCTCTGGTGGACAGACTATGCATCGCGGTCGGGCTCTAGTGGTTTCTACTCATTCTGCACATTAGTCTTTAGTTTAAGTAATAATAATAAAACCAACATGTTATTGAAAAATAACTAAAATACTTTTTGTGACTGAGAATAATAATTTTTTACCATATTCGTCTTTGGGTTCCTTTGTGGGAGAAGGAGGTTCTGGTTTTGGTTTTTTTGTAGGAGGTTCTGGAAAACACACAGTCAGTAAAAGAGTCAGTTTGTTACCTTTACCTGTGAGGTGGGTGTCCATCGGTGTTCTGTTCCCATTTCTGTCCTCTGGGTCGTGTGTTTGGTGTAATATTGTCAGATGTGAGGTGCGTGTTCATTGGTTGGTGTGTACTTACCATCGCCACAGCCGTCGTCTTCAGGTTCTCCAGCTGCATCGGGGGGGGGCAAACAGGAGAACAGTCAGTGTGTGTAATCTTCACATCTGAGTTCATAACGTCAGAGTTTAGACTAAAAAGGTTTTCATTTACGTCTCTGACACTTTGATCATAACTTCTGGGAGGTTTCCTTTCTGAAGATATTGAAGCATAAAGTCTGTAGCTAAGTTTCCATCCACGTGTCAATTGTATTATCTGAATTTCTGTAAAAGAATTCATGCAAATAAAGCTGGTGAAATGTTTGTTTCCAACTTTAAAGCCAATAAAAACCTGTGGTGATGACGTCCAATATGGGACAACATCACATGATCGATATGGGACAACATCACATGATCAATATGGGACAACCATCACATGATCAATATGGGACAACATACTTTGACTTTGACATCACATTTGATTTCCACAGTAAAATGTCTCTTTTCTTTGTAAGTTGGGTCCTCTGACCCAAGCCAACATGCAGATGTCTCACCGTCATACTGTTTTTTAGCGATGCTGCGAAACGATGCTCCGGCTGCTGATCTCAGCTCCTTGATGTTGACTTTATTTACTCTCGGGGCCCTGATGTTATTTCCGGTCCTCCTGAGATCTTTGAGCTCTTTATAGAAATCGTCTGGAATATGATCATCAAATGTGAAAGCATTGATGTCCAGCAGGTGTTCACCTTCAAAGAGGACAAGAAGACAACATTAACATCATGTTCAAATCAACCAGTAAGACCATGAATATGAAGATGGAACTGAGAACATTACCTATCTTTTGGAACTGGTCGTAGTTGAATGTTACACAGATAAAGGTCTGAGCCTTCGCTGCTCCGCTGGGGGGGTAGAACCGGTTTGGATCTCTCAGGAAAGGGAACTGCGGTAGGCTGTGTAGGAGCCAGACTCCTGTCCTGGTTTTATCCATCATAACAAGTCCTGGAACACCAACAGACAGACAGAGAACTATTGGCTGGTGACTCTAAAGTCCTAATGTGTGATTCAAAGACAGAAGCTGAAGGAGTGGACCAGACAGGAGTCCCAGATCTCTGATAAGATCACAGACGTGATGTCATAACATAGGAGAAGTATGACATCACCCTGAGCAGCCTCTGTCCTCTGATGGAGGTTCAGAGGGACGCTGTCTTACCTTTACTGTGGCCGAACGAATCAACAGCATTACATCCTGGAGCTTGATCGCTGTAGGTTATGAATCCAAAGTCTTTGGGCTGGACATGATGCAGAATGAAGAGAAGACACATTATACTGTTTTAATAATTGGGATGTATGGCCAAACCAAAGAGAGAACAGCAAGGTACCAAATCTACTGCTGCAGATTCATTGTTCAGTTACATATTTACTCATCTGTTGTGTGTTGAACAGTTTCAACAGGGCATATTGGGATGTTTTTGATGAAAGATGAAGCAGTACAGACCATAATATATATCCAGTTTAAGCAGGATTCTCACCATTGATGTAATGAAAAGGGGCTGCAGGGTGTTTCCCAGGACTCCGTCAGGCTTGTCGATGAGCTTTTTGTGATCTGTAGAGGTCTCCATCTTCTTCCCAGCTGAATCCATGTAAAGATATTCCAGACCCGTAGTTCCCTTGTTGTTCAGCTTGGGAACCTTGTACATGATGAACCTGATGAAGAGAAGAGAGACATCAGTCTGCAGAGAGGACAGAGACTCATGACCAGAAAACATTTGAAGCTAACCCTTTATATCTATATATACTGTATATATATGTATATATATATAGTACATACATACAGTAGGCTACATACAGTACTGGACATAGTCACTATAAGGACCCAGTAGTGGCTAAGTACTGGACATAGTCACTATAAGGACCCAGTAGTGGCTAAGTACTGGACATAGTCACTATAAGGACCCAGTAGTGGCTAAGTACTGGACATAGTCACTATAAGGACCCAGTAGCGGCTAAGTACTGGACATAGTCACTATAAGGACCCAGTAGTGGCTAAGTACTGGACATAGTCACTATAAGGACCCAGTAGTGGCTAAGTACTGGACATAGTCACTATAAGGACCCAGTAGCGGCTAAGTACTGGACATAGTCACTATAAGGACCCAGTAGCGGCTAAGTACTGGACATAGTCACTATAAGGACCCAGTAGTGGCTAAGTACTGGACATAGTCACTATAAGGACCCAGTAGCGGCTAAGTACTGGACATAGTCACTATAAGGACCCAGTAGTGGCTAAGTACTGGACATAGTCACTATAAGGACCCAGTAGCGGCTAAGTACTGGACATAGTCACTATAAGGACCCAGTAGCGGCTAAGTACTGGACATAGTCACTATAAGGACCCAGTAGCGGCTAAGTACTGGACATAGACACTATAAGGACTATGAACCAACAAAGCCAGTTGAGGAAGTTAAGCTTAGAACTGAGTGCAAAAAAATCCCATGAGACCGAACGGATTTCTTTTGAGTCGATATTTATGAAATTCCATCAAATGTTACTGTTTCCATGAAGCATTTTTCATTTAATATCACTTAATTCAGGCAAAACATGTGGATGAAACCTAGCTAGTGTAATTGGATCCTGCTGCCCACGCTGAGCCCAATCACTGCACAACTTTAACATTTTGCCAGGTCTGACCCTATTTCATAAATATCAACTCAAAAGAAATCCGTTCGGTCTCATGGGATTTTTTTGCAATCAGTTCTAAGCTTAACTTCCTCAACTGGCTTTGTTGGTTCATAGTCCTTATAGTGACTATGTCCAGTACTTAGCCACTACTGGGTCCTTATAGTTACTATGTCCAGTACTTAGCCACTACTGGGTCCTTATAGTGACTATGTCCAGTACTTAGCCACTACTGGGTCCTTATAGTGACTATGTCCAGTACTTAGCCACTACTGGGTCCTTATAGTGACTATGTCCAGTACTTAGCCACTACTGGGTCCTTATAGTGACTATGTCCAGTACTTAGCCGCTACTGGGTCCTTATAGTGACTATGTCCAGTACTTAGCCGCTACTGGGTCCTTATAGTGACTATGTCCAGTACTTAGCCGCTACTGGGTCCTTATAGTGACTATGTCCAGTACTTAGCCACTACTGGGTCCTTATAGTGACTATGTCCAGTACTTAGCCGCTACTGGGTCCTTATAGTGACTATGTCCAGTACTTAGCCGCTACTGGGTCCTTATAGTGACTATGTCCAGTACTTAGCCGCTACTGGGTCCTTATAGTGACTATGTCCAGTACTTACTGGGTCCTTATAGTGACTATGTCCAGTACTTAGCCGCTACTGGGTCCTTATAGTGACTATGTCCAGTACTTAGCCGCTACTGGGTCCTTATAGTGACTATGTCCAGTACTTAGCCGCTACTGGGTCCTTATAGTGACTATGTCCAGTACTTAGCCACTACTGGTTGTTAATTTAGATTATTGTTTCTAACGTGGACTCAGAATAACGATGTCCAGTCCAATAGTTGGTGTTTTTTTTCAGCAGCTTTACAGCGTCCACTTCCAATAAATAATAAGTCATATAAGTATAAGTGGTGGTGGCCTCAGTCCTAGTACAGGGTGGAGCTATCTCTGGTGTTTAACTTGTCTCTGTGGTCTGAGGTTGTGAGTTTAACGCCCAGGTGATGCAGAGCAAACATGCTAATGTGTACTCAGGGAGTGTGCTGTGTGGATTAGATTCATTGTCTTCTTCCTCCTTAGGACCTGGACCAGAAGGTGTGAGGTACCTATTGTTTCTGAACAGATTGTTGTTTTTCTGCTGCGTAATCTCATTGTTGAGGGAAACTCAACAACAACGGCACAAATGTCAGACCTGGCAGAAACTGCTAAGTTCTTCAGTGACTTGGCCGTGACCGGCGTGCATCGGCCTATATGGGTACAGATCCCAGACCAGTGTGTTTAAAAAAGACATATATGTATATATACAGTATATATACACATGTGTATAAATATATATATATATATATATATATATATATACATGTTCCTCCTGCTACACTCTGCTATGCCGACTACAAAGGACTACTAACAACTACTATTTTTTTGGGATTGTAACTGCCACTCTTCATTCTAACCCCAACCGGCCCGTCAGACACCGCCTACCAAGAGCCTGGGTCTGACCGAGGTTTCTGCCTAAAAGGAAGTTTTTCCTCGCCACTGTCGCACTGTTGCTTGCTCTGGAGGACACTGTTGGGTCCTTGTGAATTCTGGAGTGTGGTCTAGACCTACTCTATCTGTAAAGTGTCTTGAGATAACTCTTGTTGTGAATTGATACTATAAATAAATTGAAAAAATAAATTGAAATTGAAAATATATATATATATATATGTGTGTATACAAAAGTCTTGTCGCTTATCTATTTTGTAGAAACAGCTGCTATTAACCTGACTTTGAATTAATCTATCGGTGTAAGAAACAGCTCATATGAAAAGCTAAAACCTCCCAAATGATGTTCAATCCATTGAAATAAATTAGTTTCACTGAAAAAATATTTATCATTTAAACAAAACAGAAAGGTCAAATTTTGGCAAGACAAAAGTTTTGTCGAGCACTTGTCTTGCGGGGTCTGCCTGACTTGGGCTTGTCAAAAACGTCTCCAGTGTCTTCAAATGTTTTTTTTGTCCTCTGTACTTGACGCTGAGACACATTGTAGGTGTCTGCCACATCAGCAGTGGATTTGGTCTTCAGCCTCTTGCTAATTAAACCTTTAGTCTCAGGGTGAATCTTAGGCATGTTTGCAGAGGTCTAGTTGCAGTTGATGTGAAGGTCTAGTGTACTGGGGTGGTTTTTATATACACCTGAGACCTAATTGATCCATTATTAGTCACAGGTGAAGCTCATATGACAAGGCGACAACACTTATGTCTTTGCAAAAATTGACTCAATGGGCTTTACCAAGCTGTGAATATTAGAATACTTTTTCACAGTTTCGTTTTGCACTAAAACATTATTACAAAAGCTGTTGGGATTAAAATGAGCTGTTTAATGCAAATAAATCTGGATTAGAAATATATTTCAGGTCAATTTGTACACAAGTGACAAGACTTTTGTCAGGGACTGTATATGTATGTACAGTATGTATAGTGTGCAGTGTCCTACAGTATTTTGTGTAATATCTATTACAGCATTGAACTGTCAGGACGTGAACAGTGTCTGTAACTCGTATGTTGTTGTTCTTGCTTATATATCTATATATATAGAGATATATATATATAGATACGTATATTATCATTTTTTAACAGGAGTAAACTTTTAGCCCTGTATAAATGTGATATTTCTATCATTGTTGGCCTGGCTCAGATTAATCTCTTTGTAAAACATGAATAAATCCAGATAATAATAATATAATAAAACAGAGAATGACTGTAGTGTGTTGTCTCACCAGTCCACTGCTCCACCGTTGTGGTTTCTGCAGGTCACCTGTCCATCAGCGCTCCAGCAGAGCAGACCGACCGCCAGGACGATCCACCACATGACTCCCTGAAACACAGTTACACCGAGTTACATCATCCTGTTTTATTACCAAGATTTTATATTACAAACGTTTATTATTATTGCTGTTAAACAAGCTTTAAAGTCATTAATTAATCAGACATTTAGCTAATAGGGGACAAAAACTCTTAACATTCCTCTAGTCCATGCATAAAATTTCAAAATCCTTACTTTAGTATAGAGCCGACTGATAAAGGGTTTTTAAGGCCGATACAAATATTTAGTTATTTAAAAATCCGATATACCGATATATCGGCCGATATGTATTTTTTTAAAAATCCAGAAACACAACAAAACACACACAGATGTCCGTAACATTAGTTATTTGTAGTTAATTATGAATTCTCACTAAAATATTATATTAATTTATCAAAATATATTAAAGTTCTGATTGTTGACAGGATTTTATGCAATATTATACATTACACATATCATATCACATTAAGCCGTATGAAGCATGTTAAGGAGTGCATCGTTCAACATGTTAGTGGTCATGAATCAGGAAGACTGATTCAGCAGAAAAACATCCAACCTCTGGTCCAACCTCTGGTCCAAGCTCTGGTCCAACCTCTGGTCCAACCTCTGGTCCAAGCTCTGGTCCAACCTCTGGTCCAAACTGTGGTCCAACCTCTGGTCCAAGCTCTGGTCCAACCTGTGGTCCAACCTGTGGTCCAACCTTTAGTTCCAAAGTCCTGGTCCACCCAAGAAGACGGGAAATATAGCCCAATATATATTTTTATATATAATATATCTGGAGGTCCTGCAGCTCGTTGACGCAGCAACTACGGACACTGTCTGCAAGAAAGGAAATAATAAATCATAAGAATGTAAAGTAGTATGTTCAGGTATTATGTCTAGATTAGATTAGATAATACTTTATTCATCCCTTATTATATTATATCATATCCTTTATTACAGCAGCAGTGGTTTTCTACAGTAAAAACAAAAAAAAAAACAAGCAGGCAGACAACAGACAATGAGCATTCATAAAATACATCTAAAAACTGAAAGATGAGGATTTATGGTCACTTTGCTAAACCACTAAAAACAGATTTGGTGCTTTTGATAAATAATGAGATAAGATGATAAATAAGAAAAACATGCTCAGTTTTCTTTTCTGTTTCAGAATGATTGGATTCTGAGTAAAAACATTGATACAATCTGAAAAACAGTCCTAATTTAAATTAATTTCAATGTCACTGAACAAATCGTATGCTCAGTTATGGCAAATTAATTTATCTCACGCAGATATATCTGCTGATAGTATCATTTATAGTATTACCAGTTCCAAGGTGTCCTTACCTGTGTGGTTGGTCTGTGATGCTGAGGAGACAGAGAGCAGTTAACATAAACATATATATCTTTATATAGACATATATATATATGCAGTAAGGGAGGAGGACGCTCTGCGGTCACATATTTTGGAAATGAGAGTAATTAAAGTCCCTTTACTGCATGACCAACTCACACACCCTTTCTCTGGAACTATGTACCAACTAAACCAACAAGGAACCAGGAAATTCAGCAGAAAACACATGACTAATATTTGAGTTCCCGTCTCTAGTCACACCCACACACCTGGGCCAGGTGAGGTCTCTTAGGAATTCTATAAAGTGGTAGAACTAGTAGTGGTACGTAGTGGTAGTGAAAACTACAAAAAGTCTGAAAAAGGGACAAAAATGTCAATTTCTTGTTTGTTTTTGTGCCGGGTTAATTAACACAAGGGTTAATCCTTCCAGGTCATTAGGAAACAGTTTGTGTTTAGGATTTTGGGATCTTTATGATTCTCAAATTAGTTACTTTTATTTAGTGAAAGCATTTTATTTATCTGTAATTTAGATTTTGTTAATGGTTCTTGTTGCCTTGATTGGGAATATCAATAAAACAATCAATAAAACTCCTCTTTTTCAACCACACCTCCGCTCTGCTCCATCCACCCACAACAGGAGGATTAATGCACATTATTATAACATGAGGACAACATGAGGACAACATGGGGACAACATGGGGACAACATGAAGGACAACATGAAGACAACGTGAAGACAACATGAAGACAACGTGAAGACAACATGAGGACAACATGAGGACAACATGAGGGTTAAGATAAAAAATAAAACCTTTTATTGTGAAGGCAGTTGTGGACCTTTACTGTGAAAGTGTTTATTGTTATTAAGTTACTCGAGCAGGAATGAATGAGGATGCTTTTATAAACCAGGTCAACTACGTCATTGAGAGAGGACTGAGCAGCCAATCACAGCGGAGGACACTAGATCTCCATGGTAACCGCGGGCCGTTTGGGGAAAGGTGTTTGTTGTTTCCAGGTGAGGACGTGTCGGTAAGTCTGCTGCCTGTGATATTAATGTCTATTAATTAAGTTTATTAATAATAACGTTGATATTGTTCTGGCGCGAGCTCGTCAGCTCTCTCACGAGCTTTAAAAGGAAAACAGTGACGCGATGTAACGTCAGAACAGACGCGGAAATACTTTAATTACTGCAGTCGGGCCGCGATACTGCAACAGATATACTATATATACTCTATAGTATATATGTTAGTATATATATTAGTAGAAGTACTAATACCCCTCTGTAATAATACTCTGGTACTGTAGAAGTACTAATACCCCTCTGTAATAATACTCTGGTACTGTAGAAGTACTAATACCCCACTGTAATAATACTCTGGTACTGTAGAAGTACTAATACCCCACTGTAATAATACTCTGGTACTGTAGAAGTACTAATACCCCTCTGTAATAATACTCTGGTACTGTAGAAGTACTAATACCCCTCTGTAATAATACTCTGGTACTGTAGAAGTACTAATACCCCTCTGTAATAATACTCTGGTACTGTAGAAGTACTAATACCCCTCTGTAATAATACTCTGGTACTGTAGAAGTACTAATACCCCTCTGTAATAATACTGGTACTGTAGAAGTACTAATACCCCCACTGGTACTGTAGAAGTACTAATACCCCTCTGTAATAATACTCTGGTACTGTAGAAGTACTAATACCCCACTGTAATAATACTCTGGTACTGTAGAAGTACTAATACCCCACTGTAATAATACTCTGGTACTGTAGAAGTACTAATACCCCTCTGTAATAATACTCTGGTACTGTAGAAGTACTAATACCCCTCTGTAATAATACTCTGGTACTGTAGAAGTACTAATACCCCACTGTAATAATACTCTGGTACTGTAGAAGTACTAATACCCCTCTGTAATAATACTCTGTTACTGTAGAAGTACTAATACCCCACTGTAATAATACTCTGGTACTATAGAAGTACTAATAACCCTCTGTAATAATACTCTGGTACTGTAGAAGTACTAATACCCCACTGTAATAATACTCTGGTACTGTAGAAGTACTAATACCCCTCTGTAATAATACTCTGTTACTGTAGAAGTACTAATACCCCTCTGTAATAATACTCTGGTACTGTAGAAGTACTAATACCCCTCTGTAATAATACTCTGGTACTGTAGAAGTACTAATACCCCCACTGTAATAATACTCTGGTACTGTAGAAGTACTAATACCCCTCTGTAATAATACTCTGGTACTGTAGAAGTACTAATACCCCACTGTAATAATACTCTGGTACTGTAGAAGTACTAATAACCCTCTGTAATAATACTCTGGTACTGTAGAAGTACTAATACCCCACTGTAATAATACTCTGGTACTGTAGAAGTACTAATACCCCTCTGTAATAATACTCTGTTACTGTAGAAGTACTAATACCCCTGTGTAATAATACTCTGGTACTGTAGAAGTACTAATACCCCTCTGTAATAATACTCTGGTACTGTAGAAGTACTGTAATAATACCCCTACTGTAATAAATACCCCTCTGTAATAATACTCTGGTACTGTAGAAGTACTAATACCCCCTCTGTAATAATACTCTGGTACTGTAGAAGTACTAATACCCCACTGTAATAATACTCTGGTACTGTAGAAGTAATAATAATACCCCTCTGTAATAATACTCTGGTACTGTAGAAGTACTAATAATACCCCTCTGTAATAATACTCTGGTACTGTAGAAGTACTAATACCCCACTGTAATAATACTCTGGTACTGTAGAAGTACTAATACCCCTCTGTAATAATACTCTGGTACTGTAGAAGTACTAATACCCTCTGTAATAATACTCTGGTACTGTAGAAGTACTAATACCCCTCTGTAATAATACTCTGGTAATAACTAATACCCCTCTGTAATAATACTCTGGTACTGTAGAAGTATTGGTACTGTAGAAGTACTAATAAATAATACCCCTAATACCCCTGTAATAATACTCTGTTACTGTAGAAGTACTAATACCCCACTGTAATAATACTCTGGTACTGTAGAAATACTAATACCCCTCTGTAATAATACTCTGGTACTGTAGAAATACTAATACCCCTCTGTAATAATACTCTGTTACTGTAGAAGTACTAATACCCCACTGTAATAATACCCTGTAGAAGTACTAATACCCCACTGTAATAATACTCTGGTACTGTAGAAGAAATACCCCTGTAATAATACTCTGGTATACTAATACCCCACTGTAATAATACTCTGTTACTGTAGAAGTACTAATACCCCTCTGTAATAATACTCTGGTACTGTAGAAAGTACTAATACCCCTCTGTAATAATACTCTGGTACTGTAGAAATACTAATACCCCTCTGTAATAATACTCTGGTACTGTAGAAGTACTAATACCCCTCTGTAATAATACTCTGGTACTGTAGAAGTACTAATACCCCACTGTAATAATACTCTGGTACTGTAGAAGTACTAATACCCCTCTGTAATAATACTCTGTTACTGTAGAAGTACTAATACCCCACTGTAATAATACTCTGTTACTGTAGAAGTACTAATACCCCACTGTAATAATACTCTGTTACTGTAGAAGTACTAATACCCCACTGTAATAATACTCTGGTACTGTAGAAGTACTAATACCCCACTGTAATAATACTCTGGTACTGTAGAAGTACTAATAATACCCTCTGTAATAATACTCTGTTACTGTAGAAGTAATACCCCACTGTAATAATACTAATAATACCCCACTGTAATAATACTCTGGTACTGTAGAAGTACTAATACCCCACTGTAATAATACTCTGGTACTGTAGAAGTACTAATACCCCTCTGTAATAATACTCTGTTACTGTAGAAGTACTAATACCCCACTGTAATAATACTCTGTTACTGTAGAAGTACTAATACCCCACTGTAATAATACTCTGTTACTGTAGAAGTACTAATACCCCACTGTAATAATACTCTGGTACTGTAGAAGTACTAATACCCCACTGTAATAATACTCTGTTACTGTAGAAGTACTAATACCCCACTGTAATAATACTCTGGTACTGTAGAAGTACTAATACCCCTCTGTAATAATACTCTGGTACTGTAGAAGTACTAATACCCCTCTGTAATAATACTCTGGTACTGTAGAAGTACTAATACCCCTCTGTAATAATACTCTGGTACTGTAGAAGTACTAATACCCCTCTGTAATAATACTCTGTTACTGTAGAAGTACTAATACCCCACTGTAATAATACTCTGTTACTGTAGAAATAATACTCTGTACTAATACCCCACTGGTAATAATACTCTGGTACTGTAGAAGTACTAATACCCCTCTGTAATAATACTCTGGTACTGTAAGTAGAAGTACTAATACCCCACTGTAATAATACTCTGGTACTGTAGAAGTACTAATACCCCTCTGTAATAATACTCTGTTACTGTAGAAGTACTAATACCCCTGTGTAATAATACTCTGGTACTGTAGAAGTACTAATACCCCTCTGTAATAATACTCTGGTACTGTAGAAGTACTAATACCCCTCTGTAATAATACTCTGGTACTGTAGAAGTACTAATACCCTCTGTAATAATACCCCACTGTAATAATACTCTGGTACTGTAGAAGTACTAATACCCCTCTGTAATAATACTCTGGTACTGTAGAAGTACTAATACCCCACTGTAATAATACTCTGGTACTGTAGAAGTACTAATACCCCTCTGTAATAATACTCTGGTACTGTAGAAGTACTAATACCCCCAATAATACTGTAATAATACTCTGGTACTGTAGAAGTACTAATACCCCTCTGTAATAATACTCTGGTACTGTAGAAGTACTAATACCCCTCTGTAATAATACTCTGGTACTGTAGAAGTACTAATACCCCTCTGTAATAATACTCTGGTATTGTAGAAGTACTAATACCCCTCTGTAATAATACTCTGTTACTGTAGAAGTACTAATACCCCTCTGTAATAATACTCTGTTACTGTAGAAGTACTAATACCCCACTGTAATAATACTCTGGTACTGTAGAAATACTAATACCCCTCTGTAATAATACTCTGGTACTGTAGAAATACTAATACCCCTCTGTAATAATACTCTGTTACTGTAGAAGTACTAATACCCCACTGTAATAATACTCTGGTACTGTAGAAATACTAATACCCCACTGTAATAATACTCTGTTACTGTAGAAGTACTAATACCCCTCTGTAATAATACTCTGGTACTGTAGAAGTACTAATACCCCTCTGTAATAATACTCTGGTACTGTAGAAATACTAATACCCCTCTGTAATAATACTCTGGTACTGTAGAAGTACCCCTAATAATACCCTGTAATAATACTCTGGTACTGTAGAAGTACTAATACCCCACTGTAATAATACTCTGGTACTGTAGAAGTACTAATACCCCTCTGTAATAATACTCTGTTACTGTAGAAGTACTAATACCCCACTGTAATAATACTCTGGTACTGTAGAAGTACTAATACCCCTCTGTAATAATACTCTGTTACTGTAGAAGTACTAATACCCCACTGTAATAATACTCTGGTACTGTAGAAGTACTAATACCCCACTGTAATAATACTCTGTTACTGTAGAAGTACTAATACCCCACTGTAATAATACTCTGGTACTGTAGAAGTACTAATACCCCTCTGTAATAATACTCTGGTACTGCGGTGAGCATGTAATGCGTGTGTGTCTCTGTGTGTGCGTGGGTCTGCGTGTGTGTGTGTGTATGTGTGTGTGTATGTGTATATATATATATATATATATATATATATATATATATATATATATATATATATAGATGATACCAGACGTTTCCACGGCCCTCAAAGGTTTCTGGTTCCTTTTGATAAAGACTTATTTATTTATTTAAATATCTTCATAAAACTGTGAAAGCGTCCCAACCTGTTGATGTTCTTATTGATTATCATTGGTTGGTTGAGATGAAGCTGCATCCATCCTGCTCTGTCCGGAAGTCACCACCAGGCGGCGCTGATGGAACTGAGTCTCAGTGACCTCCTGGTGTCAGACCTGAACCAGGACTAGATCTGGATTATGAGTTCCTGGTGTCAGACCTGACCCAGGACTAGATCTGGATTATGAGTTCCTGGTTTCAGACCTGACTCCAGGACTAGATCTGGATCATGAGTTCCTGGTTTCAGACCTGACTCCAGGACTAGATCTGGATTATGAGTTCCTGGTGTCAGACCTGACCCAGGAATAGATCTGGATTATGAGTTCCTGGTGTCAGACCTCACCCAGGACTAGATCTGGATTGTGAGTTCCTGGGGTCAGACCTGACCCAGGACTAGATCTGGATTGTGAGTTCCTGGTGTCAGACCTGACCCAGGACCAGATCTGGAATCTGAGTTTCTTTTTAACCAATTCCAACGCTCTTTCATTCCTCTGATCTTAACTATTAGTCAGAATAATTCATATTTTCTGCTTTTTAACTCAGATATGAGGTATAATTCTGTATAAATGAGGGTTATTGGACAACTAGTAAGGTGGTGGTAGTGGAAACTAAAAAAAAGTCTGAAAAAGGAACGAAAATGTAAATTTTTGTCTGTTTTTGACAACACGAGGGTTAGTCCTTTCAGAAAAATGCAAATCGAAAAAGTTTTTTGTGATTGTTGCAAAAATCCTTGATTATACATCACATTTCATAACAAAATGAGATGAAAAATGCGGGATATTTATGCAATTTAATGAGATGAAATTGCGAGAACTTGTAAAAAACTGCAGTTTGATGAAGACGAGACAGTTTGTCTTGTTGCTTCGTAATGTTCCCATGGCAACAGGGGAAAAAATGGTTGCTACTGTGTGAAGTTAAACAACATTTTTCAACTTTCTGCAAAGATATATTGGACTTTTATTATGAAATCATGCAGGACCTGCATTATTTTGAGCAGAAATTGGAAATTTATGTGGCAAAAGTGCAGAGTATGAAAAAAATGCGCGCCACTCCCCCTGTATTATAAATATGTAGACTTTGGCTGATTATGCATTGATATATATATATATGTATATGTATGTATGTATATGGAGGGACTGGTTATTTGAGGTGATGAAACCTGATCCATGCTTTTAAAATGAATGTTTTAAGACATTTTAACATGACAGTGTGCCTGGTTATTATTTTTCAAATGCTGTCAAATGAAATAAAACACCCAATTCCATTGAAAGTAGTGAATGATCAGTTATTGAAGTTGTTGAAGGGAACCATCATCGTTATTATGTTTTCAAACCACATTTCTGATATAGAATCTCTTTGTCAGATTAGACCCGAGGACACCAGGAGGGTAACACCTTTCTGGGGGAAATCCACATTTATTTGTTAGACTAATAAGAAACAGCAGAACCATGTTCAGAGTTGTCTGATAACACTTTGGTTGATTTCCGCGTCAGTGCACTGAATAAGGAGCTGTGTGTGGTCAGGGATGGCCGGGACGTCCAGGAAAGATCGCGAGATGGCGATAAACGCCAAGCGTCAGCTGTCGGAGTGCACGGACCCGGTGGAGAGGCTCCGGCTGCAGTGTCTGGCCCGAGGCTCGTCTGGGATCAAAGGGCTGGGCAGGTCAGCTCATTCATTACATATCTTATGATTATGTGTCTTCAAAACTCAACAGGAGCAGTAAGACCTCATCAGGGACACCTTGTATAGTATGTTAACATTTGTTATTGTATAGTGGGTCAAAAATATCACAAAAGAATATAGTATGTGGAAAAAAATACTAAAAAAGTCATAGTATAGTATGTGGAAAAAAGTCATAGTATAGTATGTAGAAAAATACTAAAAAGTCATAGTATAGTATGTAGAAAAAAGTCATAGTATAGTATGTAGAAAAATACTAAAAAGTCATAGTATAGTATGTAGAAAAAAATTAAAATGTCATAGTAAAGTATGTAGAAAAAAATTAAAATGTCATAGCATAGACATTTAAAAAAATTAAGAGGTCATAGTATAGTATGTCGAAAAAAGTGGTAAGTCATTGCCTGCCAATTGGAAGGTTGGTGGTTCAATCCCTGGCCCTGCAGTCCCATGTCCAAGTGTCCTTGGGCAAGACACTGAACCCCGAGTGAATGTGTGTGAGTGTGTATCTGATGAGCAGGTGGCATTGTATAGTGGGTCAAAAATATCACAAAAGAGTATGGTATGTCAAAAGAAATACTAAAAAGTCCTTGTATAGTATGTAGAAAAAAGTTTTTTTTTGGCAGGACAGTTAAGTTGTATAATATTCCATATTTTAAGGCGTTTTACACAATAAATACTTTAATACATTTTGATATAATATAAAGTACCTGTTAACATAACAAGTAGCTTTGACTTACCTTCACTCTGATTCTTCCTCATTGGTGGATGCTGAACATCGAGGAAATTCGCAAGTTGAAATCGACGCACACACAATGTTTGAGAACGCAACGCACGATGTTTGAGAACGCAACGCAACCCTTTGAGTTTTTAATGTTTGTGTAGTTGTGGTTGTGACCTCCGGCGGGGATCGAACCCGCAATGTCTCCGTTGTCAGCTGGTGTCCTTCTCCTCTGGACCGTCTCCTCTGCTGATCAACACAAAGAAGCAGAGAGAGAAAGAAGCTGCAAGAAGTTTAAAAACAGCTCCAACAACCGAAAAAAGTCACAGTATAGTATGTAGAAAAAAACTAAAAAAGTCATAGTATAGTATGTAGAAAAAAACTAAAAAAGTCATAGTATAGTATGTAGAAAAAAACTTAAAAAGTCATAGTATAGTATGTAGAAAAAAACTAAAAAGTCATAGTATAGTATGTAGAAAAAAAGTCATAGTATAGTATGTCAAAATGAACTAAAAAGTCATAGTATAGTATGTCAAAATAAACTAAAAAGTCATAGTATAGTATGTAGAAAAAACTAAAAAGTCATAGTATAATATGTCAAAATAAAGTAAAAAGTCATAGTATAGTATGTAAAAAAAAAGTCATAGTATAGTATGTCAAAATAAACTAAAAAGTCACAGTATAGTATGTAGAAAAAAACTAAAAAGTCATAGTATAGTATGTAGAAAAAAATGAAAAAGTCATAGTATAGTATGTCGAAACAAGTCATAGTATAGTATGTAGAAAAAAGTCATAGTATAGTATGTCAAAATAAACTAAAAAGTCATAGTATAGTATGTCGCAAAAAAGTCATAGTATAGTATGTCAAAATAAACTAAAAAGTCATAGTATAGTATGTAGAAAAAAACTAAAAAGTCATAGTATAGTATGTCGCAAAAAGTCATAGTATAGTATGTCAAAATAAACTAAAAAGTCATAGTATAGTATGTCGCAAAAAGTCATAGTATAGTATGTCAAAATAAACTAAAAAGTCATAGTATAGTATGTAGAAAAAAACCTAAAAATTCATAGTATAGTATGTCGCAAAAAGTCATAGTATAATATGTCAAAATAAACATAAAAAGTCATAGTATAGTATGTCAAAATAAACTAAAAAGTCATAGTATAGTATGTCAAAATAAACTAAAAAGTCAGAGTATAGTATGTCAAAATAAACTAAAAAGTCATAGTAGAAAAAACTAAAAAGTCATAGTATAGTATGTAGAAAAAGTCACAGTATAGTATTTAGAAAAAAACTAAAAAGTCATAGTATAGTATGTAGAAAAAAAGTCATAGTATAGTATGTAGAAAAAAACTAAAAAGTCATAGTATAGTATGTAGAAAAAAGTCATAGTATAGTATGTAGAAAAAAGTCACAGTATAGTATTTAGAAAAAAACTAAAAAAAGTCATAGTATAGTATGTAGAAAAAAGTCATAGTATAGGATGTAGAAAAAAGTCATAGTATAGGATGTAGAAAAAAACTAAAAAGTCATAGTATAATATGTCAAAATAAACATAAAAGTCATAGTATAGTATGTCAAAATAAACTAAAAAGTCATAGTATAGTATGTCAAAATAAACTAAAAAGTCAGAGTATAGTATGTCAAAATAAACTAAAAAGTCATAGTATAGTATGTAGAAAAAACTAAAAAGTCATAGTATAGTATGTAGAAAAAAGTCACAGTATAGTATTTAGAAAAAAACTAAAAAAGTCATAGTATAGTATGTAGAAAAAAGTCATAGTATAGTATGTAGAAAAAAGTCACAGTATAGTATTTAGAAAAAAACTAAAAAAAGTCATAGTATAGTATGTAGAAAAAGTCATAGTATAGTATGTAGAAAAAAGTCATAGTATAGGATGTACAAAAAAACTAAAAAGTCATAGTATAGTATGTAGAAAAAAGTCATAGTATAGTATGTAAAAAAACTCAAAAGTCATAGTATAGTATGTAGAAAAAAACTAAAAAGTCATAGTATAGTATGTCAAAATAAACTAAAATGTCATAGTATAGTATGTAGAAAAAAATTAAAAAGTCATAGTATAGTATGTAGAAAAAAGTCATAGTATAGTATATAGAAAAAACCTAAAAAGTCATAATATAATATGTCAAAATAAACTAAAAAGTCATAGTATAGTATGTAGAAAAAGTCATAGTATAATATGTCAAAATAAACTAAAAAGTCATAGTATAGTATGTCAAAATAAACTAAAAAGTCATAGTATAGTATGTAGAAAAAAAGTCATAGTATAGTATGTAGAAAAAACCTAAAAAGTCATAGTATAGTATGTAGAAAAAAGTCATAGTATAGTATGTAAAAAAAACTAAAAAGTCATAGTATAGTATGTAGAAAAAAGTCACAGTATAGTATGTAGAAAAAAAGTCATAGTATAGTATGTAGAAAAAAACTAAAAAAGTCATAGTATAGTATGTAGAAAAAAGTCATACTATAGTATGCCTAAATAAACAAAAAAGTCATAGTATAGTATGTAGAAAAAAGTCATAGTATAATTTGTCAAAATAAACTAAAAAGTCATAGTATAGTATGTAGAAAAAGTCATAGTATAGTATGTCAAAATAAACTAAAAAGTCATAGTATAGTATGTAGAAAAAATAGTATGTAGAAAAAAGTCATAGTATAGTATGTAGTAAAAAGTCATAGTATAGGAAGTACAAAAAGTCATAGTATAGTATGTAGAAAAAGTCATAGTATAGTATGTAGAAAAAAGTCATAGTATAGTATGTAGAAAAAAGTCACAGTATAGTATTTAGAAAAACTAAAAAAGTCATAGTATAGTATGTCAAATAGTATAGTATGTAGAAAAAAGTCATAGTATAGGATGTAAAAAAACCTAAAAAGTCATAGTATAGTATGTAGAAAAAAGTCATAGTATAGTATGTAAAAAAAACTAAAAAGTCATAGTATAGTATGTCAAAAAAACTAAAAAGTCATAGTATAGTATGTAGAAAAAAACTAAAAAGTCATAGTATAGTATGTAGAAAAAAATAAAAAGTCATAGTATAGTATGTAAAAAAACTAAAAAAAAAGTCATAGTATAGTATGTCAAAATAAACTAAAAAGTCATAGTATAGTATGTAGAAAAAAAGTCATAGTATAGTATGTCAAAATAAACTAAAAAAGTCATAGTATAGTATGTCAAAATAAACTAAAAAGTCATAGTATAGTATGTAGAAAAAAAGTCATAGTATAGTATGTAGAAAAAAACTTAAAAAGTCATAGTATAGTATGTAGAAAAAAGTCATAGTATAGTATGTAAAAAAACTAAAAAGTCATAGTATAGTATGTAGAGAAAAAGTCATAGTATAGTATGTAGAAAAAAAAAGTCATAGTATAGTATGTAAAAAAACATAGTATAGTATGTAAAAAAAGTCATACTATAGTATGTCAAAATAAACAAAAAAGTCATAGTATAGTATGTAGAAAAAAGTCATAGTATAATATGTCAAAATAAACTAAAAAGTCATAGTATAGTATGTAGAAAAAAAGTCATAGTATAGTATGTCAAAATAAACTA
This sequence comes from Etheostoma perlongum, assembly GCA_026937815.1. NCBI lineage: Eukaryota > Metazoa > Chordata > Actinopteri > Perciformes > Percidae > Etheostoma > Etheostoma perlongum. The sequence goes on from CM049386.1 coordinate 335,764, forward strand.
AAAAGTCATAGTATAGTATGTAGAAAAAAAGTCATAGTATAGTATGTAGAAAAAAAGTCATAGTATAGTATGTAAAAAAAGTCATAGTATAGTATGTACAAAAAAGTCATAATAGTAAAAAAAGTCATAGTATAGTATGTAGAAAAAAGTCATAGTATAGTATTTAGAAAAACTAAAAAAGTCATAGTATAGTAAAAAAAAGTCATAGTATAATATGTCAAAATAAACTAAAAGTCATAGTATAGTATGTCAAAATAAACTAAAAAGTCATAGTATAGTATGTAGAAAAAAAAGTCATAGTATAGTATGTGAAAAAACCTAAAAAGTCATAGTATAGTATGTATGAAAAAAAAGTCATAGTATAGTATGTAAAAAAAAAAAAAGTCATAGTATAGTATGTATCATAGTATAGTATGTAAAAAAAAAGTCATAGTATAGTATGTAGAAAAAAACTAAAAAGTCATAGTATAGTATGTAAAATAAAAAAAGTCATACTATAGTATGCCTAAATAAACAAAAAGTCATAGTATAGTATGTAATAAACTAAAAAAGTCATAGTATAATATGTCAAAAAAACTAAAAAAGTCATAGTATAGTATGTAGAAAAAAGTCATAGTATAGTATGTCAAAAAAACTAAAAAGTCATAGTATAGTATGTAGAAAAAAACTAAAAAGAGTCATAGTATAGTATGTAAAAAAAAAAAGTCATAGTATAGTATGTAGAAAAAAAGTCATAGTATAGGATGTACAAAAAAGTCATAGTATAGTATGTAGAAAAAAGTCATAGTATAGTATGTAAAAAAAAAAAAAAGTCATAGTATAAAAAAAAAAAGTCATAGTATAGTATTTAGAAAAAACTAAAAAAAAAAACCATAGTATAGTATGTAAAAAAATAGTATAGTATGTAGAAAAAAAAGTCATAGTATAGTATGTAAAAAAAAACTAAAAAAGTCATAGTATAAATGTAGAAAAAAAACTAAATAGTATAGTATGTATGTAAAAAACTAAAAAGTCATAGTATAGTAAAATAAAAAAAAAGTCATAGTATAGTATGTAGAAAAAAAACTAAAAAGTCATAGTATAGTATGTAGAAAAAAAAGTCATAGTATAGTATATAGAAAAACCTAAAAAAATCATAATCATAATATGTATGTCAAAATAAACTAAAAAGTCATAGTATAGTATGTAGAAAAAAGTCATAGTATAGTATGTCAAAAAAACTAAAAAGTCATAGTATAGTATGTCAAAATAAACTAAAAAGTCATAGTATAGTATGTAGAAAAAAGTCATAGTATAGTATGTAGAAAAAAACCTAAAACTAAAGTCATAGTATAGTATGTAGAAAAGTCATAGTATAGTATGTAAAAAACTAAAAAGTCATAGTATAGTATGTAGAAAAAGTCACAGTATAGTATGTAGAAAAAAAGTCATAGTATAGTATGTAGAAAAAAACTAAAAAAGTCATAGTATAGTATGTAGAAAAAAGTCATACTATAGTATGCCTAAATAAACAAAAAAGTCATAGTATAGTATGTAGAAAAAAGTCATAGTATAATTTGTCAAAATAAACTAAAAAGTCATAGTATAGTATGTAGAAAAAGTCATAGTATAGTATGTCAAAATAAACTAAAAAGTCATAGTATAGTATGTAGAAAAAGTCATAGTATAGTATGTAGAAAAAAGTCATAGTATAGTATGTAGTAAAAAGTCATAGTATAGGATGTACAAAAAGTCATAGTATAGTATGTAGAAAAAGTCATAGTATAGTATGTAGAAAAAAGTCATAGTATAGTATTTAGAAAAAAACTAAAAAAAGTCATAGTATAGTATGTAGAAAAAAGTCATAGTATAGGATGTACAAAAAGTCATAGTATAGTATGTAAAAAAAACTAAAAAGTCGTAGTATAGTATGTAGAAAAAAACTAAAAAGTCATAGTATAGTATGTAGAAAAAGTCATAGTATAGTATGTCAAAATAAACTAAAAAGTCATAGTATAGTCTCTCAAAATAAACTAAAAAGTAATATAATAGTATGTAGAAAATAATGAAAAAGTCATAGTATAGTATGTCGAAAAAAGTCATAGTATAGTATGTAGAAAAAAACTAAAAAGTCATAGTATAATATGTTAAAATTAACTAAAAAAGTCATAGTATAGTATGTAGAAAAAAATGAAAAAGTCATAGTATAGTATGTAGAAAAAAGTCATAGTATAGTGTGTTAAAATGAACTAAAAAGACATAGTATAGTATGTAGAAAAAAACTAAAAAGTCATAGTATAGTATGTAGAAAAAAAGTCATAGTATAGTATGTAGAAAAAAGTCATAGTATAGTATGTAAAAAAACCTAAAAAGTCATAGTATAGTATGTAGAAAAAGTCTTAGTATAGTATATAGAAAAACCTAAAAAGTCATAGTATAGTATGTAGAAAAAGTCTTAGTATAGTATGTAGAAAAACCTAAAAAGTCATAGTATAGTATGTAGAAAAAGTCATAGTATAGTATGTAGAAAAAAACTAAAAAGTCATAGTATAGTATGTCAAAATAAACTAAAATGTCATAGAATAGTATGTAGAAAAAAATGAAAAAGTCATAGTATAGTATGTAGAAAAAGTCATAGTATAGTATGTAGAAAAAAGTCGTAGTATAGTATGTAGAAAAAAGTCATAGTATAGCATGTTAAAATAAAGTAAAAAGTCATACTATAGTATGTCAAAATAAACAAAAAAGTCATAGTATAGTATGTAGAAAAAAGTCATAGTATAGTATATCAAAATAAACTAAAAAGTCATAGTATAGTATGTAAAAATTAACTAAAAAGTCATAGTATAGTATGTAGAAAAAGTCATAGTATAGTATGTAGAAAAAAAACTAAAAAGTCATAGTATAATATGTTAAAAATAACTAAAAAGTCATAGTATAGTATGTAGAAAAAAATGAAAAAGTCATAGTATAGTATGTAGAAAAAAGTCATAGTATAGTATGTAGAAAAAAACTAAAAAAGTCATAGTATAGTATGTCAAAATAAACTAAAAAGTCATAGTATGGTATGTCAAAATAAACTAAAAAGTCATAGTATAGTATGTAGAAAAAAACTAAAAAGTCATAGTATAGTATGTAAAAAATAAAAAAGTCATAGTATAGTATGTAGAAAAAAAGTCATAGTATAGTATGTCAAAAAAACTAAAAAGTCATAGTATAGTATGTCAAAATAAACTAAAAAGTCATAGTATAGTATGTAGAAAAAAACTAAAAAAAGTCATAGTATAGTATGTAGAAAAAAGTCATAGTATAGTATGTAGAAAAAACTAAAAAGTCATAAATATAATATGTCAAAATAAACTAAAAGTCATAAAGTATGTAAAAAGTCATAGTATAGTATGTCAAAATAAACTAAAAAGTCATAGTATAGTATGTCAAAATAAACTAAAAAGTCATAGTATAGTAAAATAAAAAAAAAGTCATAGTATAGTATGTAGAAAAAAAAAAAAGTCATAGTATAGTATGTAGAAAAAGTCATAGTATAAAAAAAACTAAAAAGTCATAGTATAGTATGTAGAAAAAAAAAAGTCATAGTATAGTATGTAAAAAAAAAAAGTCATAGTATAGTATGTAAAAAAAACTAAAAAAAGTCATAGTATAGTATGTCAGAAAAACTATAGTAAAAAAAAAAAAAGTCATAGTATAGTATGTAGAAAAAAAGTCATAGTATAATATGTCAAAATAAACTAAAAAGTCATAGTATAGTATGTAGAAAAAACATAAATAGTATGTCAAAATAAACTAAAAAGTCATAGTATAGTATGTCAAAAAAACTAAAAAGTCATAGTATAGTATGTAGAAAAAAACTATAGTATGTAGTAAAAAAAAGTCATAGTATGTATAAGTAAAAAAAAATAAAAAGTCATAGTATAGTATGTAGAAAAAAAAGTCAAATAGTAAAAAAAAGTCATAGTATAGTATGTAGAAAAAAAACTAAAAAGTCATAGTATAGTATGTAGAAAAAAAAAAGTCATAGTATAGGATGTAAAAAAGTCATAGTATAGTATGTAAAAAAACTAAAAAGTCATAGTATATGTATGTAAAAAAAAAAGTCATAGTATAGTATGTAAAAAAAAAAGTCATAGTATAGTATGTCAAAATAAACTAAAAAGTCATAGTATAGTATGTAAAAAAACTAAAAAAAAGTCATAGTATAGTATGTAGAAAAAAAACTAAAAAGTCATAGTATAGTATGTCAAAAAAGTCATAGTATAGTATGTAAAAAAAAAAACTAAAAAAAGTCATAGTATAGTATGTTAAAAAAAACTAAAAAGTCATAGTATAGTATGTAAATAAAAATAAAAAGTCATAGTATAGTATGTAGAAAAAAGTCATAGTATAGTATGTAGAAAATGAACTAAAAAAAAGTCATAGTATAGTATGTAGAAAAAAACTAAAAAGTCATAGTATAGTATGTAGAAAAAAAAAAAGTCATAGTATAATGTAGAAAAAAGTCATAGTATAGTATGTAAAAAAAAAAGTCATAGTATAGTATGTAAAAAAAGTCTTAGTATAGTATATAAAAAACCTAAAAAAAGTCATAGTATAGTATGTAGAAAAAAAATCTTAGTATAGTATGTAGAATAAAGTCATAGTATAGTATGTAGAAAAAAGTCATAGTATAGTATGTAGAAAAAAACTAAAAAGTCATAGTATAGTATGTCAAAATAAACTAAAATGTCATAGTATAGTATGTCAAAATAAAAGTAAAAAGTCATAGTATAGTATGTAAAAAGTCAAATAAAGAAAAAAGTCATAGTATAGTATGTAGAAAAAAGTCATAGTATAGTCATAGTTAAAATAAAAAAGTCATAGTATAGTATGTCAAAAAAACTAAAAGTCATAGTATAGTATGTAGAAAAAGTCATAGTATAGTATGTAAAAAAACTAAAAAGTCATAGTATAGTATGTCAAAATAAATAGTATAGTAAAAAAAAAAAAAAAAGTCATAGTATAGTATGTAAAAAAACTAAAAAGTCATAGTATAGTATGTCAAAAAAACTAAAAGTCATAGTATAGTATGTAAAAAAAACTAAAAAGTCATAGTATAGTATGTAAAATAGTATGTAAAAAAACTAAAAAGTCATAGTATAGTATGTCAAAAAAACTAAAAAGTCATAGTATAGTATGTCAAAATAAACTAAAAAGTCATAGTATAGTATGTAGAAAAAAAGTCATAGTATAGTATGTAAAATAAAATAAAAAAGTCATAGTATAGTATGTAAAAAAAAAAGTCATAGTATAGTATGTAAAAAAAAGTCATAGTATAGTATGTCAAAATAAAAAAAAGTCATAGTATAGTATGTCAAAATAAACTAAAAAGTCATAGTATAGTATGTAGAAAAAAGTCATAGTATAGTATGTAGAAAAAACTAAAAAGTCATAGTATAGTATGTAGAAAAAGTCATAGTATAGTATGTCAAAAAAACTAAAAAGTCATAGTATAGTATGTCAAAATAAACTAAAAAGTCATAGTATAGTATGTCAAAAAAAACTAAAAAAGTCATAGTATAGTATGTAGAAAAAACTAAAAAAGTCATAGTATAGTATGTAAAAAAACTAAAAAGTCATAGTATAGTATGTAGAAAAAAAGTCATAGTATAGTATGTCAAAATAAACTAAAAAGTCATAGTATAGTATGTCAAAATAAACTAAAAAAGTCATAGTATAGTATGTAGAAAAAAAGTCATAGTATAGTATGTAGAAAAAAAATCATAGTATAGTATGTAAAAAAGTCATAGTATAGTATGTAAAAAACTAAAAAAGTCATAGTATAGTATGTAGAAAAAAAGTCATAGTATAGTATGTCAAAAAAACTAAAAAGTCATAGTATAGTATGTAGAAAAAAAGTCATAGTATAGTATGTAAAAAAAAAAAGTCATAGTATAGTATGTAGAAAAAAAGTCATAGTATAGTATGTAGAAAAAAACTAAAAAGTCATAGTATAGTATGTCAAAAAACTAAAAAGTCATAGTATAGTATGTAGAAAAAAAAAAGTCATAGTATAGTATGTAAAAAAAAAAGTCATAAAAAGAAAAAAGTCATAGTATATAGTATAGAAAAAAGTCATAGTATGGTATGTAAAAAAAAAGTCATAGTATAGTATGTCAAAAAAACTAAAAAGTCATAGTATAGTATGTCAAAAAACTAAAAAGTCATATAATAGTATGTAAAAAATAACTAAAAAGTCATAGTATAGTATGTCAAAAAAACTAAAAAGTCATAGTATAGTATGTAGAAAAAAACTAAAAAGTCATAGTATATATAGAAAAAAAGTCATAGTATGTCAAAAAAAAAGTCATAGTATAGTATGTCAAAAATAGTATGTATTGTAAAAAAAAAAAAGTCATAGTATAGTATGTAGAAAAACTAAAAAAAGTCATAGTATAATATGTCAAAATAAACTAAAAAGTCATAGTATAGTATGTAGAAAAAACTAAAAAGTCATAGTATAGTATGTAGAAAAAAGTCATAGTATAGTATGTAGAAAAAGTCATAGTATAGTATGTACAAAATAAACTAAAAAAAGTCATAGTATAGTATGTAAAAAAACTAAAAAAGTCATAGTATAGTATGTAGAAAAAGTCATAGTATAGTATGTCAAAATAAACTAAAAAGTCATAGTATAGTATGTAAAAAAAAAAAAAGTCATAATAGTATGTCAAAAAACTAAAAAGTCATAGTATAGTATGTAAAAAAAGTCATAGTATAGTATGTAAAAAAACTAAGAAGTCATACTATAGTATGTCAAAATAAACAAAAAAGTCATAGTATAGTATGTAGAAAAAAAAAGTCATAGTATAGTATGTCAAAAAAAACTAAAAAGTCATAGTATAGTATGTAAAAAAAATAAAAGTCATAGTATAGTATGTAGAAAAAAAAAAAAGTCATAGTATAGTATGTAGAAAAAAAACTAAAAAAGTCATAGTATAGTATGTAGAAAAAACTAAAAAGTCATAGTATAGTATGTAGAAAAAAAAAAAGTCATAGTATAGTATGTAGAAAAAACATAGTATAATGTCAAAAAAAAGTCATAGTATAGTATGTAGAAAAAGTCAAAAATGTCAGTATAGTATAGTATGTCAAAAAAACAAAAAGTCATAGTATAGTATGTAGAAAAAAAACTCATAGTATAGTATGTATGTCAAAAAACTAAAAAGTCATAATATAATATGTCAAAATAAACTAAAAAGTCATAGTATAGTATGTAAACTAAAAAGTCATAGTATAGTATGTCAAAAAAACTAAAAAGTCATAGTATAGTATGTCAAAATAAACTAAAAAGTCATAGTATAGTATGTAGAAAAAAAGTCATAGTATAGTATGTAGAAAAAAAGTCATAGTATAGTATGTAGAAAAAAAAAGTCATAGTATAGTATGTCAAAAAAACTAAAAAGTCATAGTATAGTATGTAGAAAAAAATGTAGAAAAAAAAGTCATAGTATAGTATGTCAAAAAAACTAAAAAAGTCATAGTATAGTATGTAGAAAAAAAAGTCATAGTATAGTATGTCAAAAAAACTAAAAAGTCATAGTATAGTATGTCAAAATAAAAAAAAGTCATAGTATAATTATGTCAAAATAAACTAAAAAGTCATAGTATAGTATGTAGAAAAAAGTCATAGTATAGTATGTAAAAAAAAAAGTCATAGTATAGTATGTAAAAAAAGTCATAGTATAGTATGTCAAAATAAACTAAAAAGTCATAGTATAGTATGTAGAAAAAGTCATAGTATAGTATGTCAAAATAAACTAAAAAAAAGTCATAGTATAGTATGTAGAAAAAAGTCATAAATGTCAAAAAAACTAAAAAGTCATAGTATAGTAAAAAAAAAAGTCATAGTATAGTATGTAAAAAAAAGTCATAGTATAGTATGTAAAAAAAGTCATAGTATAGTATGTAAAAAAACTAAAAAAGTCATAGTATAGTATGTAGAAAAAAACTAAAAAAGTCATAGTATAGTATGTAGAAAAAAGTCTAGTAAGTATAGTGTAAAAAAACTAAAAAAAACAAAAGTCATAGTATAGTATGTCAAAAAAAACTAAAAAGTCATAGTATAGTATGTCAAAATAAACTAAAAAGCTCATAGTATAGTATGTCGAAAAATAAATAATATGTCAAAAAAACTAAAAAAGTATAGTATGTAGAAAAAATAAAAAGTCATAGTATAGTATGTAGTAAAAAACTAAAAAGTCATAGTATAGTATGTCAAAAAAACTAAAAAGTCATAGTATAGTATGTAAAAAAACTAAAAAGTCATAGTATAGTATGTAAAAAAAAAAAAGTCATAGTATAGTATGTAAAAAAAAAAAATCATAGTATATATGTAAAAAAAGTCATAGTATAGTATGTAAAAAAACTAAAAAGTCATAGTATAGTATGTAGAAAAAAAAGTCATAAATAGTAAAAAAAAAAAGTCATAGTATAGTATGTCAAAATAAACTAAAAAGTCATAGTATAGTATGTAGAAAAAAAAAAGTCATAGTATAGTATGTCAAAAAAAACTAAAAAGTCATAGTATAGTATGTCAAAATAAACTAAAAAGTCATAGTATAGTATGTAGAAAAAAAAGTCATAGTATAGTATGTCAAAATAAACTAAAAAGTCATAGTATAGTATGTCAAAAAAACTAAAAAGTCATAGTATAGTATGTAAAAAAAATAAAAAGTATAGTAAAATGTAGAAAAAAGTCATAGTATAGTATGTAAAAAAAACTCAAATAGTATAGTATAAAATGTAAAAAAAGTCATAGTATAGTATGTAGAAAAAAAACTAAAAAGTCATAGTATAGTATGTAAAAAAAAACTCATAGTATAGTATGTCAAAATAAACAAAAAAGTCATAGTATAGTATGTAAAAAAAAGTCATAGTATAGTATGTAAAAAAAGTCATAAAGTATGTAAAAAGTCATAGTATAGTATGTCAAAATAAACTAAAAAGTCATAGTATAGTATGTAGAAAAAAAAGTCATAGTATAGTATGTAGAAAAAAACATAAAGTCATAGTATGTATGTAAAAAAAAAGGATGTCAAAAAAAAAAGTCATAGTATAGTATGTAAAAAAAAAGTCATAATAGTATGTAAAAAAGTCATAGTATAGTATGTCAAAAAAAACTAAAAAGTCATAGTATAGTATGTCAAAAAAACTAAAAAGTCATAGTATAGTATGTAGAAAAAAGTCATAGTATAGTATAAAATAAACTAAAAAGTCATAGTATAGTATGTCAAAATAAACTAAAAAATCATAGTATAGTATGTAGAAAAAAGTCATAGTATAGTATGTAAAAAAGTCATAGTATAGTATGTCAAAATAAACTAAAAAGTCATAGTATAGTATGTAGAAAAAAACTAAAAAGTCATAGTATAATATGTTAAAATAAACTAAAAAGTCATAGTATAGTATGTAGAAAAAAACTAAAAGTCATAGTATAGTATGTAGAAAAAAGTCATAGTATAGTATGTTAAAATAAACTAAAAAGTCATAGTATAGTATGTAAAAAACTAAAAAGTCATAGTATAGTATGTAAAATAAAGTAAAAAGTCATAGTATAGTATGTAGAAAAAAACTAAAAAAGTCATAGTATAGTATGTAAAAAAACTAAAAAGTCATAGTATAGTATGTAGAAAAAAATAGTATAGTATGTCAAAAAAAAAAAGTCATAAATGTAGAAAAAAAGTCATAGTATAGTATGTCAAAAAAACTAAAAAGTCATAGTATAGTATGTAGAAAAAAAGTCATAGTATAGTATGTAAAAAAACTAAAAAGTCATAGTATAGTATGTCAAAATAAACTAAAAAGTCATAGTATAGTATGTCAAAAAAAAAAAGTCATAGTATAGTATGTCCGAAAAAGTCAAGTATAGTATGTAGAAAAAAGTCATATAGTATGTAGAAAAAAGTCATAGTATAGTATGTCAAAAAAAAACTAAAAAGTCATAGTATAGTATGTAGAAAAAAGTCATAGTATAGTATGTCAAAATAAACTAAAAAGTCATAGTATAGTATGTAGAAAAAACTAAAAAAGTCATAGTATAGTATGTCAAAATAAACTAAAAAGTCATAGTATAGTATGTCAAAAAAAACTAAAAAGTCATAGTATAGTATGTAGAAAAAAGTCATAGTATAGTATGTAAAAAAAAACTAAAAAGTCATAGTATAGTATGTCAAAATAAACTAAAAAGTCATAGTATAGTATGTAGAAAAAAAAAAGTCATAGTATAGTATGTAGAAAAAAAATCATAGTATAGTATGTAAAAAAAACTAAAAAGTCATAGTATAGTATGTAGAAAAAAGCTGTCATAGTATAGTATGTCAAAATAAACTAAAAAAGTCATAGTATAGTATGTAGAAAAAAAGTCATAGTATAGTATGTAGAAAAACTAAAAAGTCATAGTATAGTATGTAAAAAAAAGTCATAGTATAGTATGTAGAAAAAAAAAGTCATAGTATAGTATGTAAAAAAAACTAAAAAAAGTCATAGTATAGTATGTCAAAAAAACTAAAAGTCATAGTATAGTATGTAGAAAAAAAACTCAAAGTATAGTATAGTATGTCAAAATAAACTAAAAAGTCATAGTATAGTATGTAGAAAAAAAGTCATAGTATAGTATGTCAAAATAAACTAAAAAGTCATAGTATAGTATGTAGAAAAAAGTCATAGTATAGTATGTAGAAAAAATCATAGTATAGTATGTCAAAATAAACTAAAAAGTCATAGTATAGTATGTCAAAAAAAACTAAAAAGTCATTATAGTATGTAGAAAAAGTCATAGTATAGTATGTTTGAAAAAATTGGGTCCCTTTGTCATAGTTTATGTAGAAAAAGTCATAGTATAGTATGTCAAAATAAACTAAAAAGTCATAGTATAGTATGTAGAAAAAAAGTCATAGTATAGTATGTCCAAAAAACCCAAAAGTCATAGTATAGTATGTCCAAAAAAACTAAAATCATAGTATAGTATGTAGAAAAAAAATGTCATAGTATAGTATGTAGAAAAAAACATGAGTATAGTATGCTAGAAAAAGTCATTGGGGAAATTAGAAAAAAAGTCATAGTATAGTATGTAGAAAAAAGTCATAGTATAGTATGTAAAAAAACTAAAAAGTCATAGTATAGTATGTAGAAAAAGTCATAGTATAGTATTAAAAAAAAAAAGTAAAAAGTCATAGTATAGTATGTCCTCATAAATAATGTAAAAAACTAAAAAAGTCATAGTATAGTATGTAGAAAAAAAGTCATAGTATAGTATGTAGAAAAAAACTAAAAAGTCATAGTATAGTTGTGAAAAAAACTAAAAGTCATAGTATAGTATGTAGAAAAAACATAGTATAGTAAAAAAAAACTAAAAAGTCATAGTATAGTATGTAGAAAAAAAAAGTCATCCAGTATAGTATGTAGAAAAAGTATAGTATGTAAAAAAAAGTCATAGTATAGTATGTAAAAAAAAGTCATAGTATAGTATGTAGAAAAAACTAAAATGTCATAGTATAGTATCCTAGAAAAAAGTCATAGTATAGTATGTAAAAAACCTAAAAAGTCATAGTATAGTATGTAGAAAAAAAAAAAGTCATAGTATAGTATGTAAAAAAACTAAAAGTCATAGTATAGTATGTCCAAAAAGTCATAGTATAGTATGTAAAAAAACTAAAAAAGTCATAGTATAGTATGTAGAAAAAAACTAAAAAGTCATAGTATAGTATGTCAAAATAAACTAAAAAAGTCATAGTATAGTATGTAGAAAAAAGTCATAGTATAGTATGTAGAAAAAGTCATAGTATAGTATGTAGAAAAACTAAAAAGTATAGCATGTTTAAAAGTGAAAAAAGTCATTATACATATGTCAAAAAAACTAAAAAGTCATAGTACCTAGTATGTAGAAAAAGTCATAGTATAGTATGTCAAAAAAACTTCCTCATAGTATAGTATGTCAAAATAAACTAAACAAAAAGTCATAGTAATAGTATGTAGAAAAAACTTGAAAAAGTCATAGTATAGTATGTTCAAAAAAAAGTCATAGTATGTATGCAAAATACATAGTATAGTATGTCAAAAAAACTTTGTATGTATGTCGAAAAAGTCATAGTATAGTATGTTTAAACTAAAAAGTCATAGTATAATATGTCAAAAAAAGTCATAGTATAGTATGTAAAAAAAACTCAAAAGTCATAGTATGCTCAAAATAAACTAAAAAAGTCATAGTATAGTATGTAAAAAAACTAAAAAGTCATAGTATAGTATGTAGAAAAAAAGTCATAGTATAGTATGTAGAAAAAAACTAAAAAAGTCATAGTATAGTATGTAGAAAAAAGTCATAGTATAGTATGTCAAAAAAAACTAAAAAAAAAACTATAAGTCATAAAGTCATAGTATAGTATGTAGAAAAAGTCAAAGTATAGTAAAAAAACAAAAAGTCATAGTATGTATGTCAAAATAAACTAAAAAGTCATAGCATAGCAGTAGAAAGTATGTCAAAATAAACTAAAAAGTCATAGTATAGTATGTAAAAAAACTAAAAAAGTCATAGTATAGTATGTAGAAAAAAGTCATAGTATAGTATGTAAAAAAACTAAAAAGTCATAGTATAGTATGTAGAAAAAAACTAAAAAGTCATAGTATAGTATGTCAATAAACTAAAAGTCATAGTATAGTATGTAGAAAAAAAAACTAAAAAGTCATAGTATAGTATGTCAAAATAAACTAAAAGTCATAGTATAGTATGTATGAAAAAAACTAAAAATAGTATAGTATGTCAAAAAAGTAAAAGTCATAGTATAGTATGTCAAAAAAACTAAAAAGTCATAGTATAGTATGTCAAAATAAACTAAAAAGTCATAGTATAGTATGTCATAGTATAGTATAGTTAGAAAAAAAGTCATAGTATAGTATGTAGAAAAAACTAAAAAGTCATAGTATAGTATGTCAAAATAAACTAAAAGTCATAGTATAGTATGTCAAAATAAACTAAAAAGTCATAGTATAGGATTTATGGTCATAGTATAGTATGTAGAAAAAAACTAAAAAGTCATAGTATAGTATGTCAAAATAAACTAAAAAGTCATCCATATAGTATGTAAAAAAAGTGAATTCATAGTAGATGTAGAAAAAGTCATAGTATAGGATGTACAAAAAGTCATCCTTCATGCCTATTTGTATCAAAAAGGACCTTTTCCATGTGTTCTTCCAGTTCCTGCTTTAGAGATAGAAAATCATAGTATAGTATGTCAAAATAAACAAAAAAGTCATAGTATAGTATGTAGAAAATAGTCATAGTATAGTATGTCAAAAAAAACTAAAAAGTCATAGTATAGTTTTTGTAAAGATCCATGTCCATAGCATACGTGGAAAAAAAAACTAAAAAGTCATGTCTCCCAGTATAGTATGTGTGGACTGGATCCAAAAAACTAAAAAAAATAGTATAGTATCCCCCAGTAGTAAAATAAACAGAAGACAGTCAGTATAGTATGTCAAAATAAACAAAAAGTTATAGTATAGTATGTAGAAAAAAAGTCATAGTATAGTATGTCAAAAAAAACTAAAAAGTCATAATATAGTATGTCGAGAAAAAAGTCATAGTATAGTATGTCGGAAAAAGAAATTATAGTATAGTATGTCAAAAAAATATTTAAATCCATCCCTCTGTCATAGATAGTATGTAGAAAAATAGTATAGTTTGGACAGGACAGTTATAGTTGTACAAAAATCCCTATTTTAAGGATTTAATGAACTAAAAATCATAATACATTTTGATATAAAAAAAGTACATCATCCCCCTAACATCCAAATGTCTTGTCTAGATTCTCTCTGATTCTTCCCCCTGTCATTGGTGGGTGGATGAGAAAAATCATAGTTATCATCCCCCTGTCCACATAAACGAAGCGTTTTTACATCAATGTTTGAGAACATCCATCCCCCTGTCATACGATGTTTAGAGAAAAAACTGTTTGAACCCTTTGAGTTTTTAATGTCTAGAAGAGGTGGTTCCCCCCTGTCCAAGGTGACCTCCGGAGAAAACATCAACCCCCTGTCAAATCTCCGTTGTCAGCTGGTGTCCATCTCCTCTGTGAGAGGTCTCCTCTGCTGATCATATGTCTGTCTAAAAAGAGAGAGAGAGAAATCCCCCTGTCCTGGGAGGTGGAGCTATGTCAAAATTAAAAACAGTCAACAACCATCCCTCTGTCTAAAAAGGTCATAGTATAGTATGTAGAAAAAACTAAAAGTCATAGTATAGTATGTAGAAAATCCACCCTAAAAAAGTCACAGTATAGTATGTAGAAAAAAAAAGTCAGTATATCCCCCTGTCAAAAAAACTAAAATGTCATAGTATAGTATGTAGAAAAAGTCATAGTATAGCATGTAGAAAAAAAAAGTCATCAGTATCCAGTATGTAAAAAAAAGGTATGAAAAGTTATAGTATAGTATGTAGAAAAAAGACAACAGTCATCAAAATAGTATGTAAAAAAAAATATTTAAAAGTTATAGTATAGTATGTAGAAAAAGAATTTTTTTTGGCAGGACAGTTAAGTTGTATAATATTCCATATTTTAAGGCGTTTTACACAATAAATACTTTAATACATTTTGATATAATATAAAGTACCTGTTAACATAACAAGTAGCTTTGACTTACCTTCACTCTGATTCTTCCTCATTGGTGGATGCTGAACATCGAGGAAATTCGCAAGTTGAAATCGACGCACACACAATGTTTGAGAACGCAACGCACGATGTTTGAGAACGCAACGCAACCCTTTGAGTTTTTAATGTTTGTGTAGTTGTGGTTGTGACCTCCGGCGGGGATCGAACCCGCAATGTCTCCGTTGTCAGCTGGTGTCCTTCTCCTCTGGACCGTCTCCTCTGCTGATCAACACAAAGAAGCAGAGAGAGAAAGAAGTTGCAAGAAGTTTAAAAACAGCTCCAACAACCGAAAAAGTCATAGTATAGTATGTAGAAAAAAACTAAAAAAGTCATAGTATAGTATGTAGAAAAAAACTAAAAAAGTCATAGTATAGTATGTAGAAAAAAACTAAAAAAGTCATAGTATAGTATGTAGAAAAAAAACTAAAAAACTAAAAAAGTCATAGTATATGTCAAAAAAACTAAAAAGTCATAGTAGTATGTAGAAAAAAAACTCAAAAAGTCACAGTATAGTATGTAGAAAAAAAACTAAAAAGTCATAGTATAGTATGTAAAAAAACTAAAAGTCATAGTATAGTATGTAGAAAAAAACTAAAAAGTCATAGTATAGTATGTAAAAAAAAGTCATAGTATAGTATGTAGAAAAAAAGTCATAGTATAGTATGTAGAAAAAGTCATAGTATAGTATGTCAAAATAAACTAAAAAGTCATAGTCATAGTATAGTATGTAGAAAAAAAGTCA
>CM049386.1:351677-409177 GCA_026937815.1 Etheostoma perlongum
AACCCCCATGGATGTGTGTACATAAGGGATCCAAATGATTGAGCAGGAGAGAAGTGCAAAATGTTTGTTTTTGCTCTCTTCTGTGTCCTGTTAATTTGTTAGGTAGAGACCTAATGGTTGGCATAGGAGTTATCTCGAACTCCTACAGGTCTCAAGGTTGTGAGATTAGAAGTCACAGCACAGCCTGACTCATTGTTTTCATTGTTTCACACACACACACACACACACACACCTCAGCTGATTTTTTCAGTGGTGGATCTCTCTGGGTCATGCTGCAAGCCTGCTGCATGAGGCCAGAGAGGTGATTTAACCCTTTGCTGACTTCATGTCAGGACAAAGCCTACATTGCACTTGTTCTGTCTCATCAGAAACAGATGACGTGTTTGTTGAAGATTTTTTTCAAAGAAGATGCAGATGAGCTTGAGTCTGCTTACATATACTGGCATGAAATCAAATGTGCAGTAACAGTAACCTTGACTGATAAGCAGAGAATGTTTTTCAGAATCCAACACTCCCATGTTCATATCTCTTTGTCTAAATCTCCCACAGATCAGTGGAGAAACTTGGGACAATTTGTCCTGGACTGTGACCAGCTGACTGACTGGACTGATCCTGGGGATGGAGAAATAATAAAATTATCTCTCCCTCCACGAGCGCTTATCAAAAGCTTCTGTCACACCATGTGACTGCCGTGCGCAGTGTGTTCTGGCAAAAGAGTCTGAAACGCACACACACACACTTTTGAATAATGCTGTGAATGTCTCTCCCACAGATATCTCACCGTTGCTGTCCCACGTGCCAACTCACCTGTGGGCAGTGCATAAATATGACGTGGGTCTCATCAAAATTTGTCAGCCTGTTGTCATCACACCGCGCTCAGACTTCAGGCCCAAAAAACATCAGTACCCACTGAAACAAGAAGCAATTAATGGAATCAGACCGGTCTTTAACTCTCTATTGAAAGTAGGAGTTATCGTTCCATGTCCTGATTCACCTGTTTAGCACGCCTTATCGAATCAATCCCTGTCAAGAAAATTCGTGATAAGGGAAAGCCGGTCGAATGGCGTTTTGTTCAGGACCTCAAAGCAGTAAATGCAGCGGTTCACGCACGTGCACCAAATGTGCCCAATATATACACTTTTCTTCAAGGAATTCCTGGGGGGGGGCACAATATTATTCTGTTGTTTATTTGTCTAACGTTTTTTTTCAGTGTTCCAGTGGACAAAGACAGCCCCTTCTGGGTTGCCTTTTTATGTGATGGTAAGGCATACACATTCACACGTTTAGGACAAGGATTTGTTGAAAGCCCAACCATCTATAACGAAGCACTGAGAGAGAGCCTGGAAAGCTTAACTATTGCACTATTGCATTATTGTGTCACCTGGCAGCAGAGGGTCACAAAGCTAGTTTAGCTAAACTGCAATTTGTGAAAAAAGAAGTGCATTTTTTGGGTCATGACATTTCAGCGTCAGGGGAAAACATTGTCTCCATCTCGGATTGAGGCAATAGTTTCCCTCCCAATACCTGCAACAAAAGAACGAATGATGTCATTTCTAGGAATGTGTTCCTATTGTCTTCTCTTTATTCCAAATTATGTTCAGTTAGTTCAACCTTTAGCTGACATAATACACGGTAACAACTTGTCTGCACACGACCGCGTCACGTGGACGACCGAGGCGGGTCAGGCGTTTGTAAATCTTGAAAAAGCTTTTCAAAGCCCTCCAACTTTAGGTCTACCAAACCCTAAACTTCCATTCACTCAGACGGTGGATGAACGTCTGGGCTGCATGACGTCTGTCCTCTTGCAGCCCCACGGTGACAGGCTCCGGCCTGTGGCCTATTTTTTGCTCCGTTTAACATTGTTAGTGCCACATGTAGTTTCTCTGATCCTATTGGAGGCAACGGTCTTCACATTTATCTGCAGCGCGGTATTTGAGGTATCACACATGTCTGCTTGATATGCCTACTGTCACTGTTAGACGATGTACAGTACTTAACCCTGCTTCTCTTATGCCTACGCCAGGTGAGGGTGAGCCGCACGACTGTTTGGCTGAGTTGCAACACACCTGTGCTCCGCGCCCAGATTTGACTGACACACCGGTGCCAAATTCAGATCTGGTTTTGTATGTGGAGGGGTCAGCCTCACGCTGCCCTGACACTGGCCAGGGACAGGCTGCTGAACTTATTGCTCTCACTGAAGCATGTAAAACTGGCTGAAGGGTCGTCTGTTACGATCTACACAGACTCCAGGTACGCTTTTGGAGTTGTACATGATTTTGGGGCATTGTGGAAACACCTAAACTTCCTTAAGTCTTATGGTAAGCCCATTTTGCATCACCAATTGATCAATGACCTTCTGACGGCCATCTTACTTCCATCTTAGCTAGGCATATGCAAATGTTCTGCACACACGGGGCAGCTGACTGATTTTTTCACTTCCAGATTCAGTAGCTGCAGAATACAGTGGAAATGTGCAGGGTGCACCTTTAATGAGGGTGTCTGGCAGGGGCCAGTTTCAAAACCTTGACTTCCACACCAGTTTTCACACATTTTGCAAAGATGACACATGGACGGGACCATGTGTCAAAAGGGCGAGTGCTATTATTGTTAACGAAAACATGGTTCACAAAGGGCTTCACAACATTTGCAGAAAGGGAAAGATTTTGTAAAGCAGGCATTTGAGCATATCATGATGGATTTTGTTGTTTTGTTGATCTCACACCATCAGAGGGGAAAAAATGTTGTTTGGTGATGGTTGATATGTTTACAAAATGGGTGGAGGTGTTTCCTGCTTCAAAACAAACTGCTTCAGTGTTAGCAAAAGCTCTAATGACAGAAATCATTCCCAGATGGGGAATATCAAGTCGGTAGTTAAGCAATAATTGCACGTAAAGAACAAAACTATGTACATGCGAATGAGGGTAAGAACGTGCAGTAACCTCCGTCCTTTTGAGATTCTTTTCGGCAGACCACCCAGTGTGGGGGTTAGAAGCTTCTAAAGCACCCCTTCCCTCCACACTCTGTGTGAGCATGAGATGTTAGAGTAGTGTGTACAACTGTCTTCTGCTCTCTGCCATAAGAATCCAGGTTTCTGCTGCCCTGCCACACCCAGCTGAAGGACCGCCACACACGCTGCAGCCAGGAGATTTCGTGGTCGTAAAAACTTCAGGAGGAAAAACTGGCAATCCCAATGCTGGCAAGGTCCCTTCCAGGTTCTTCTGGTCACCCACACGGCAGTGAAGGTTGCTGAGCGGGCTCCGTGGATCCATGCATCACACTGCAAGAGAGTCCCAGCGCCAGAGGACGAGCCAGTCCCGCCAGGCGCCCGGAAATCCGTGACCTGACAGACGGTGTTCTGTGTCACCAACGAAGCAACGCCCGGAAAATCTGACAAGTGTCACCAACAACACACACACACCAGAAACGAGACAGTGGTAAAGACTGACTCCGACGGTGTGTCATGTGCTAGTGGACAAACCTCTGACACCAGAAGAAATCCACGACACCAGAAGCAAGACCGCCTGATCTACAGCCCGGTACTGCATCGCCCAGCCACCCACACACACACACACACAGCACCTTCCTAAAGGGTGCAGCAGGCTCGCTGTGACGATGGAAGAACACAGGAAGAGACAGACATGGTGTAAGACATACATGTATTCTTGTTCCCTGTTTTCTATCTGTGTTGGTGGGGGTAGCATTTTGGTTGTTAGGCAGATATGATAGAGCTAAATCTGACAACACCATTTATTATAACACCACTTCTTCTCCCATTAATGTTACTACTGATGCACGGTACACAGACACAGTTTTCACTCGTCAAATAAAGGGGTAAAATGAGCGGTCTTCACCTTTCTCGTATAGACAGTCCTGGAAACCGGAGTACGAGAAATATAAACAAAGCAATAACCTTAGGACAACAAACGTCACGCTGATACATCAACCACCTTTCTGTTACAACCATGCGATTACTTTCAATCCGAAATTAAAATGACAAAATCAACTCAAAATTGTGCAAAATAAATGGGTTCCTTCTCCTAACAAAGACGACGATTCTCCTCCAAATCAGCAAATTCACACGCGATGTAACAATGACTCATTGTGCAAAATAAATGGGTTCCTTCTCCTAACAAAGACGACGCATTCTCCTCCAACGTATGACTGGGTTCAATCAGCAAATTCACACGCGATGTAGGGATCAATGACTCATGTTTTGTGTGCTCATTGTTTCCCCACTCACAGAAACAGGCTTCACCCATTAAACCACTCGTGCTAGACCTAAATAACTCTTATTTGTGCACTGACTGCATTTTACCTTAAGAGCTTAATGTAAAATGACGAGTTACGGTAGCAAATTTGTCTCAGGACTTCTTCCGTGGTAGGGTGTAGTAAATAACGCACATAATATTGATAAAATACATGAAAGTTTGGAAAATCTGACCGCCGTCGTGGTTCAGCAGATTTTTCTCCAACCCTTCGAGCTATGCTTAACATGATACTTCAGCACCAGATGGGTCTAGATTCACTGTTAGCAGCTCAGGGGGGGCCTCTATCATGTATTAGGTGATCAATGCTGCACATTCATCCCAGACATTGAAGGTAACCTCACAGACACTGTACATCAGCTAAACCACCTCGCCACTAGTCTTAGGGCTCAAGATGTCCCCCACACTGATTCTGGGTGGGACTGGGGCGCTTGGATAATTGGGGAGGGGTGGAAGGCTTGGATGGGGAAATTGTGGTTCCAGTGATCTCTGTGATCTGTTTCTGTTTTGAAATATTTGTTGTATTATCCCATTAATACAAAAAAATGATTCCCTCTTTGTTCACTATTGAGAAAGTTCCGTATCAAGCATTACAACTCAAGGATGATGGTCCTGAATTCCTTCTTTTAGACTAGATGCGGTGATAGCTTAAACTAAGAGGTTTAAATCCCTCAAAAACAATATTCTTCCTGCATGTCCTTTCAGTAATTTTCATATGTGTAATGATTAATTGTAATCAAAAGGGTGGAATGTAATGGGAAAATTACATAGACAATGATTTTCTTTCAATAATTGTTCATCTCTTAAGGGATTTTTTCCTTACAAGTAAATCCTTCTATGTTCCTCTGAAATATGTGTATATCCTAAAATAAGTCCTCCAGTGTTGGAGACAGCTAAGAATGTTATGACTCTGCATTTCTCCACTGTAAGCAAGGTTGGAGCCATGAAGCCTTCTACAGACGAGATAAATCTCTGATTTCTCAGACAGAAGGACGGCTACAGTCATTCTGGACGCACCAGAGACAGATGCACGGGGACATAAGGACGGTATATGCTGTGTGTTGGACACAGAACTCTGGTCACTCTGTAACTCTGTTCATTGTGAACGCTGTTCTTGTCATTTTTGATTGTTCTCTGCAGAAAACTATTAAACCCTTCCACCGAATACCTAAACTTTTAATCCAGTTTGCAGCCTGTCTATTTGTTTCAACAAGGTCTTTTCTGCCACTCAAATTCCTCCCTCGCTGTAACAGAAACTTCCACCCCAGTACATTGTTTCCTCACTTGCAGAAGCAGGCTGCCCCTGTAAAACTGCACTCGCTAGATCTAAATGACTCTATTTGCGCACTGCCTGAACTTTCAGGCGTAGAGACGGGAGGAGGGGGTCTGTTTTATACCGCCACTCACCAACCGGACCCATGTGCGTATTTTGGTAAACGCCCAGTGCGCGCTCCGAACGGTACAATGTGTTCTGACTCTGACAGTGTAGGACAGCTTCACCACAGCCTTATGAAGAATCTGACGCATGCACTCTGCATTGAACGCGTTCACAGTCGGGGGGTCTCTGTATTTGAGCACAAATGTAGGTTGCATGAAAACTGTAAACGTTACGTGCGGGTCAGACAAGTACAACATTAGTAAGTGTCAACACAAACGTTCGGTGTTTATTAAACTTACACTGGTAGATTCCTCCAGGACTAATGCGATACGCTGCCCTGACAATTCAGGTGCAGACTCTCTAGTAGACTACGTCTGGCTTTGCAGTGACCATTGGTACCTACTCCTACCACCTCTATGGTCAGGTAAATGTTCAATGATCTATTTGTCTCCCTCCATTATGATAATGACTTCCTTTGATCACAGTTATCGACATGATGTTTCTGTACCATGAGAGTACTTTCTGAACTAAACGTAAAATGACGAAATTCGGTAATTTGTCTCAGGAATTCTTCCTTGGTGGGTGGTAGTAAATAATGCACACAAAATTGACAAAATTCCTGAGAGCCTAGAAAACTTGACTGCTATCATCGTTTCAGGGGTTTTCCTCCAGTCCTGAGAGCTATGCGTAACATGCTACTGCAACACCAAATGGGTCTAGATTTACTGTTAGCAGCTCACGGGAACTTTTCCACATGATGGGTGATCAATGCTGCACATTCATCCTAGATATTGAAGGTAATATCACTGACACCGTCCAACAGCTAAAACAAATCAACAATGATATTATTGCCCAGGATGTCTCCCAAACTGATTCTGGGTGGGAATGGTTCTCCTGGTTAGTTGGGGATGGTTTACAGGCATGGATGGGGGGGATTGTGATTCCAGTGATTTCTGTGTTCTTTTTTCCTTGTGGTAGGTATTTGTTGTATCATCCTACTAATAAAGAAAATTATTTCCTCTTTGTTCATTTTGGATAAGGTTCAGTATGAAGCCCTGAAACAGAAGAATGATGCTCCAGAATTGTTTCATTTGCCCTCTTACAATGAGGACAGTTACAACTCAGACTCAACTTCCAAATTTGTGTAATTCTGAATTTGTGCAATTCATTTTACTCTTATTCTTTTTAATCTAGATGTGCTGTTTTCTTTGACTAAGAGGTTTAAATTCCTCACAAAAACATTTCCTTTGAAGTAATTTTCATTTTTGAGTGATTAGTTTGTAATCAAAATCTCTATCCAAAACAGAACAGAAAACAGTTTTTCTCTCACTATTGACAACTGCTCCGTCTCACCCTCCCCCAGGGATAAGAGTCTGGGTGTCATCCTTGCCATCCTTGAGGGGGAAACACCACACACTATCCTTTCAACCCCATATCAATATCCTCTTGTTTGCATTCAAGACCATCCACAACCTCGCCTACCCCCATATTTGTCTGATCTCATCCAGTGTCCAACTCCCTCCGATCTTCCTCCATACACCTGTTTGCCCCCTCCACCCGTCTCACAAAGTCAGTGGCCCTAGTCAAAAGTCAGTGGCGCTAGTTTAAAGTCAGTGGCCCTAGTCAAAAGTCAGTGGTCCTACTCTTAATTCAGTGGTACTAGTCTAAAGTCAGTGGCGGTGGTTATTCAGATGCTATTTTAGGGGTGCATGCTTGGCTGTAATGTAAAGTTTGCACAATGCGCAGACACTTTGCTTCTCTCATCTACATGGATGCAGCAGTTCCCATTTTTGCAAACCATACATAAATCGAAAGAATAATATTAATGAATATGCGTTTCAGTTGTCTTGATAGGTCAGGAGACACTTTCCAGTACAGTCCTCAAGTGTATATATATATATATATATATATATATATATATACACTACCGGTCCAAAGTTTGGGGTCACTTCTACATTTCCATACCACTCCATTATAGACAGAATACCTGCTAATTTGGGTGGGGGGGGGGCTGATCTTTAATGCAATATCTACATTGCCCATTATCAGCAACCATTCATCCAATGTTCCAAAGGCTCATTCTGTGTACTAATCTATCATTTAAAAATAAAAAGCTAGAAAAACATTGGAGAACCATTTTACTATTATGTAAGCACATAATGTAATCTGATTACTGCCCTGGTTAAAAAAACAATGCAGCTGATCTCAGCTGGCATTCTGTCTACAATGGAGGACAATGGGAATTTCTATGGGACCCCAAACTTTGGACCGGTAGTGTATATACAGTATTATATACAGTATGTCAGTGATATGTTGGACTCTCTGTCTCTCTCCCTCTCCAATTACAAAGGCAAGAAAAGCCCTTAAATGATCTAAAAATAAACAAATGACATCAAAGCAGATTTTAAACCTTTACAAAAAAAACATTAAATTCCTTCCTTAAATATTTTATGAAAAGAACATTGAACACCAGATTTATATAAAACCATGTTCTGATGGAAACTACCATACATAAAACAGTCAAATAATAAATTGGTTATTTACACCATTTTTTTTAAAGAATAATAATAATTTTTGCAGTGTTGACTGCAGAGGGTTGTCAAATCTCAATAACCATTCATCAGACAGAGTTCAGATGTTTGTTTTCCCGTTGCAGCCATATTGGCCTCATGACTATAACATGTTTAGATTATCATACATATTGTATTATATACACATTGTTTGAGTTTAGCCGTTGTTATCTGATAAGACACACACTGTCTTCATTAATATGAACCGTCCATACTGCAGTGATAAATATCTCCACAAACCCCTTACATATGTGAAGAATAGGCGAGGACTAAGCAGTAGTAGATCTCCTAGATGTTGGGTTGAGTTTCAGTAACTAACTAAAGACACAGATGGACTTCAGATCTTTCTCCTGTGGTTTAAATGTTCACCTTGCTCCAGTGATGAGCAGGTGGACCTCCAGGACACTGGGACATGTCTTTGTGTCATCAGTTTGGACCTTGGTGACCCTCTAGGAATCTTTTTTTTTTTCAACATTTGAGGAAGTTGTCTATACATGTACTGCAGCCCTGCCTGAACTCCTTCATCTTTTTCAGTTTTCATTTGTTTTAGATGGTTGACCTTCTCTGTGTCATTTCTCTTCTCCATCTCCTCAATCAGGAAGTCCAGGTGGACATAAGTAGACAGTGAAACCTCATTCAGGGCCATCTGCTCCAGTTTGACAACATGCTGGTAGGCTTCATCCACCAAACCTGTTTTCTTTGCTTCCAGGGTTTCCATCTCTTTCTGAAGAGTTTCCAAAAGGCTCTCTTTCTTCTCAGTCTCTTCTTTAATCTTTTCATACTTTTCTTTCACATCTTTTAGAGTTTTTATAGCTTTTTGATTGTTTTCATGAAGTTCAGTCATGCTCTTCTCAAGAGTTTCCAAAAGGTTCAACTTTCCCTCACTTCCTGCCTTGTTCTGTACATCCTTCTTCAAATCTTCCAGAGTCTTTTTAACTGTTCTTTTGTTGTTCACAAACTTCCATTTATCTTTCACATGAGCTGATACAGGGCACTTCCCGGTACATACAGTGCAGTGGCCACCTTTCATGACCTCACAGTGTCCTGGATACCAGGCCATTGTGCATGGATAGTGACAGTTCTCCTCACAGACTGTACAGCAGACAGCTCCTCCATAGAATAACCATAACCCCCACATCCCACCATAAATAGGTTCTTTATCTTTGTAGACCTCATCAACTTCTACAGTGAACTTTTCATTGTTCTTCATCTCTTCTTCATGTTTCTTCAGACCATCCTGAGTCTGTTGGATCTCTGTTTTCTTTAAATCAATCAACTCAATTCTCTCTTCCAGGTTTTGGATGCAGGCTGTCAGGCTGATTCGCTCGTTTAGGACATTTATGGTTTTCTCCAACTTTTGAGGTGCAGTTTTTACCAGAAAGTTTGTGAACTGATTCATTCCTTTCATTGATGTTGCATCTGCATGTTTAAGGGCTCTTATGTTCTCTGTCCTGTCTTCACCTTGGCTGTTATTAAACAGGAAGTGAACAGGCTGCTTCTTCTCATTTCTGGCACATTTAATCATCCCTGCCTCAAGAACTTGTAGAGCATTTTCAGGTGTCACACCATTTGAGTGTGTGATGAGAGCGACAATGTTCTTCTCCATGTCTTTTCCAAACAGAGACACCACTGAATCAAAGATGTACTTCAGACGGTCACTCAGTTGATTCACACTCCCTTTCATCACCAGACCCACTGCATTAATCTCATGAACTCCATCAACTGAATGGAACAAGTCTAATAATCTTTGACTGATGATGTCATCATGTTCGATCCCTCTGATGTCTCCGTATCCAGGAGTATCGATGATGGTCAGAGAGTAGGGCAGCGTTTTATCTTCAAAACCAAAGATCTGGTACACGATCACATCTGATGTCTGAGTCCCTGATTGGCTTCTCTTCTTCTCCTCTACTATCTGAAACCAGACATCATCCTCCCACTTCACTCCCATGGCGTAGTTGACCAGAGCGTTGATCAGAGTAGATTTTCCTGCTCCTGTTTCACCAACAAGTGTGATGGTTTTGTTCATCTTGTTTGGATTTTTTTCACCAAGAGTCATTCGTTTCAGAGTTCCAATCTTCTCTTCCTTTGGTTTCAGCTGGTAGAGAGTGGGAGATCCTGATTGGATCAGAACTTTGCAGGAGATGTTGTCATACTTGGATGAGGTGTTGGTATTCCTGTAGAAAAGTAAAGACATAAACAACATCAATCTACTAACCAAGGTCTTTTAATAAGGATGAGTCCACTTCATTAAAAAGCTCTATTCTAATGTAACTGTGTTAATCAAACAAGCATAACTCAGTCATACAGACGTGAAAACACAGCATCTGGAATTGTATATCATTCAAAGAAAACTGGTAACACTCCATCTCCATCTACTTACTGAGCTTTGTCCACCGGAGGGTTCAGAAGCAGGGTGGTATGTTGAAACGGTCCAGGAAGTTTGGTTGCACTGGGGCTGGTGGTCTGGGGTGGAGTAGGAGTCTGTAGAGAGGGTGGGGGCTCCAACAATCTGTTGGGAGGAGAACAGGCCTCAGGTTGCCTCCCCGGAAACATTTCAACAGTTGACTCCAGCTTTTTAGGGGATTTTTTTGTCAGGAAATCAGCAAATTTATCAATGTGGTCTTTTGTAAATGCCAATGCACCATTTAGAGCAACCTCATTTGTCTTTGTTTTCTGTGTGGCCTGGCAGTTATCAAACAGGAAGTGAACCATCTCATTCTCCTCATCTTTGGCACATTTAATGTTTGCAACCTCGAGAGCTTTCAGAACATGTATAGGTGTCAGACCATCTGAGTGTGTGATGAGAGCGACAATGTTCTTCTCCAGGTCTTTTCCAAACAGAGAGATCAATGAATCTAAGATGTAGCTCAGTCGGTCACTCAGTCTATTCACACTTCCTTTCATCACCAGACCCACTGCATCAATCTCATCAACTCCATCGACTGAACGGAACAAGTCTACTAATCTTTGACTGATGATGTCATCTTGTTTGATCCCACTGGTGTCTCCGTATCCAGGAGTATCGATGATGGTCAGAGAGTAGGGCAGAGGTTTATCTTCAAAACCAAAGATCTGGTACACAATCACATCTGATGTCTGACTTAGTGGTTGACCATTCTTCTTCTCTTCTACTATCTGAAACCAGACTTTATCTTCCCACTCCACTCCCATGGCATAGTTGACCAGAGCGTTGATCAGAGTAGATTTTCCTGCTCCTGTTTCACCAACAAGTAAGATGGTTTTATTATTCTTGTTTGGATCTTTTTCACCAAGAGTCATTCGTTTCAGAGTTCCAATCTTCTCTTTCTTTGGTTTCAGCTGGTAGAGAGTGGGAGATCCTGATTGAATAAGAACCTTGCAGGTGATGTTGTCATACTTGGATGAGGTGTTGGTATTCCTGTAGAAAAGTAAAGACATAAACAGCATGACTCTACAGACGAGGGTCTATCAATTAGGATGAGTCCACTTCATAAAAATCTCTATTCTAATGCAACTGTGTTAATCAAACAAACATAACTCAGTCATACAGACGTGAAAACACAGCATCTGGAATTGTATATTACTCAAAGAAAACTGGTAACACTCCATCTCCATCTACTTACTGAGCTTTGTCCACCGGAGGGTTCAGAAGAAGGATGGTAGGTTTACATGGTGCAGGCAGTTTGGTTGCACTGGGGCGGGTGGTCTGGGGTGGGGGCTTCAACAATGTGTTGGGAGGAGAACAGGCCTCAAGTTGGCTCCCCAGAAACACGCCTGTGTTCAAAGAAGTCATGTTAATTTAAAAACAGTGCCATCTACTTTACATGTCCTCAAAAAGGCAAATCTTTGTCATGGTTTTCATTTTCTTTAGTAAAGTAGTCATTAGCAATCTGTATCAAAATGATTGCCTATTCTACATGAACTATATACTAAAAAAAAGAATTATATCAATAATGTCTTATTATCTTTGGGATATTTATTCATACACAAATGCAGCGATGATTGCTGGGTAGGGCTGAGTATTGTTAAAAAGAATTTTTTTTAAACCAGTACCTATTCCAATACCGTGACTGGCTCCTCAACACTCCTTTTTTTGTTCGGTGTGTAAAAAAATGTTGAATCCAGTACCTAACCCAATTGCTGGGTAGTATAAATGTTAATGTCATCCACTGTCAGGTCTCTGTTTGATCATATAATGAGACGATATACAGTCCCTTTAGTGCCTGTCATAACTACCTTACGCTACTGATCTGAGAATCGTCCTCTAAAGCTGAGGTTTTATTCTGGTCAGAACTGTCCCGATCTCTTTTAAAACAAAGAAACTATTTAGCAGGTAGCTGTTCCTTTTGCTGTGAAGTGTTTCAATTTCATGAAACTGTCAACTATTCAAACTTATATATATATATATATATATATACACATACATACATACTTATTTGCAGCAGAATTGTGTGAGCCCTCAGTTAGATGTGTTAGTCCTCTTGCATCTTACCTTGTGTTTCTGGGCCAGTGCTTGATAATTTCTCCACCAGATCATTCCTGTGAATCTTCTTTAAAACCTTCTTCACCTCTTCTACAGACTGATGGCTGAAGGTCTGTGTGATCTTATCGACTGTCTTCAGCCGGTCTGCGTTTTCCAGTTGGTTCTTTGGGATGGCTGGGAGTTTTCCCACGATGTCAAGGTTCTGCAGGAACCACTTGAACTTCTTGAACTCTTCATCTGTCAAATCTTCCAATGTCTCCAAAAGCTTCTCTTTAACAGACATTATCTCCGTCTTTGACACAAGTTTTCACTGAAAAACAGAAAGACTTGATTGATGACCTTATAGGTGACCTTATCATGGGGGAAGAGTTAAGTTTGTATTCACAGATAATTAAAAAGTTTTAGAAGCTTCTTAAATAAAATAAAAACTATGATCAAATATCCTCCAACAAAGAAATAAATCAGTTCCTAATATGAGCCAGGGGCGGACTGGGACAAACATTCTGCCCTGGCACTGTAGCCACACCAGCCCACATTACCACGCCCATGCAGCCCCACCCACATTTGTGTACAGATGATGAAATAATATAAGCAGTACCTTATGTAACAGTAACTGGCAAACAATACTTATTACTTTTTAAAGAACACATGTTTATAACAAATAAACACATACTGCCTATTTATTGCGTTTGTATGCTCTCTACAGGATGTTGTTCTTTGTTGTCACTCTCAGTGTTATGGTTTAGGTTTTCATCCTATTTCTTTGTTCTGTTTTCTGTTATTTCTCTGTGTTTCCTCCCTGGTCGTGTGGTGTTGTTATTGTCTTGTGTTCCCATTGAGTGTCTGTATGTTTATGTATATGTATGTTTCCTGTTTTATTTTGAAGTCTGGGTCTCTGTCTCGTCTTTAGTTTTACTTCCTGTGTTTTCCCGCTCCTGTGATTGATGTTTTCCACCTGTTTCCAGCCCTCCTGTCTCCTGCCTCTCGTTGTCTCATTACCCGGTGTATTTAGTGTCTGTTCTCCCCTCGTTTCTTGTCGGATCGTTTTGTCTGTCGTTGCGGGTTTGTTTGCTGTCGGCCTGCTCCTGTTGTTGTCATGTTTCCTTCGTTTGGACTCTTCCCTGTGATCATTATTGGTTATTATGAGTTTTTCCCAGTGTCCGTTCTTGGTTTATCCTTTTCCCTCTTTGGCCTTTTTGGATTTTGGACATTGCCTTTGGCATTTGTGGATCCCTTTTGGTATGCCCTGCTTTTTTGTTCAATAAATCCTCACTAAGAACTCTCCTGCCTGCCTGCTTGTCTGTCTCTGTGTTTTGGTACTACTTCATTGAACTGTAACACTCAGTCTGTTTCTCTCTGTTGACACTGTTCATATTGTCTGTCTGGCTCTTCATACATTTTATCTGCTTTAACTCTCTAACTGCAATCTAAATGTGTTTTTATGGCTGCCTGTGATTATACGTCATGGCATAATCAAATGGCTGCTCTCATTACATGACAAAGGCTATGGAAGGATAAACATGAGTTAGAAGAAATGGAGAAGCAATTAAGAAAAAAAAGGGTACAGCTGGCACTGGAAGTGGAAATAGCCGCAACGATGCCTAAAGTGAATGTGCTAAGAAGCTCAGGAGGTTCTCGTGTTTCAAGTCATCCATATGTGAAGTCCAATGGCATGGATTCTTATTTTGAAAGGGAACAAATGAAAGACAAACTACTCAGTGCCAAGGCAAAACCATTTGTGCCTGATACAAATATCCCAATACTGGCAAAACCTAGTCTATATTGTTTGGGTGCCAACCCTCAAGTGGAAAATATCCTCTAGCTGACCTAAACCCAAATGACATCATCAGGATGCCCAGAATGCAGGAAGCATGAAGGTGCAATACAAACCATTCGATCACAACCAATGTTTCAGCACCACAGTAATCAGTCTGCAGCACTGGTGCCAAGCAGCAATGATCATAGTCAAATAATTATGGTTTTGGAAAAACAAAATGCAATAACTGCATTACTGGTTCAGCAACACCCTCTTTAATTTTTACACTTTTGTTAGTAATCACACACAGGCCTGAAATACACACACACACACACACACATGCTCAGGACCTATACATGCACTAATGGAGAGCTGTCAGAGTGAGTGGGCTGCCAGCTGAACCAGCGCCCTGAGCCCTACATAATGTTTAGTTATGTAATTTTTGTAAAATAATTAGGGGCCGGAATGTAGGAGCCATATATTATATGTTGTTTATGGTCTCATTTATGTTGTTGTTGATTATTGTGTTGTGCGCTGATATTGTAGGTGGTGGGTGTTTTCATGACCGTTTGAGCAGAAGTGACATATTTGTTTGCTTCACCTGTGCACCTGGGTTCTTTTGGGTTTTGACGGAGAGGGGGTGAAGCTGGGAGAGAACATTTGTGTTGACCACAGTATTAACGCAATTATTTCAACTCCTCAGGTAACAATTACATTTGGTAACTGCAGTGCTAAGTGTATTGTACAGATGGAAGAAGAAAAAGAAAATCATATGATCTTGGTAATGCACAGAAAAAAATAATACGATCTTGAATGCATCACAGTGTGTCTCTCTGTGTTTAGTCCCTCGCAGCAGCACTTTTTTGGACTGCTTACAGCCACAATAAAGACTTGTTCACTTCCCCTAAGCACTTCTCCTCGGGGGAATCCCCACCACCATCTTAAGTGAGGTGGACCCTCGGAGAGCTGAGGCAGCGAGTTAACAACAGTGGTCACTCCAGAGGTGGATATCACCCACAATGCACTGCAGTCATCCCTCCATGGTTAGATGGAGTCATGTACAAGCGCTAAAACTCCTGTTGCTGCCACCAAAGACCGAGAAGATGAATAAATAAATTCCAACTTTTACTAACCTCATTGTGAGCTTGATATTTTACTGAAACATGTAATATAACTAATGTAACGTAGGGTTAGATACAGTTCACTATTTAACAAACACTAGAGAGGGAATAGTGTGGGAGGGAATGAGGGAACTGCACAACTGCACTGCACAACAAGCTTTGACACACAGCTCCAATGCACACACACACACGCATATAGACACACACACAGCTTAAATGTGCGCACAGACACACAAACATACACATACACGGCTTCAATGCGCATGCGCACACGCACGCACGCGCGCACACACACACAGCGAGACACACACACAGCTTCAATGCGCACACGCACACGCGCACGCACACACACCAGTTTAATATTTAACTTTGGACTCTTGGACTGAGAATATTTTATTGAAGCTGTAAATTAATGTTGATGACCTCTGATCAGACCTGATCCTGGTTCATCCAGAGAGAGGAAAGCTAGTTTGGGTCTTCTAGTCTCAGTAAAGTCTTAAATATGTAACATGTTCATATATAATCCTCCTAAACTAATATAGTGGTCCTGATATCTGGAGAGTTAGGATTAGTTTGGGTCTTCCAGTCTCAGTAAAGTCTTAAATATGTAACATGTTCATATATAATCCTCCTAAACTAATATAGTGGTCCTGATATCTGGAGAGTCAGGACTAGTTTGGGTCTTCTAGTCTCAGTAAAGTCTTAAATATGTAACATGTTCATATATAATCCTCCTAAACTAATATAGTGGTCCTGATATCTGGAGAGTCAGGACTAGTTTGGGTCTTCTAGTCTCAGTAAAGTCTTAAATATGTAACATGTTCATATATAATCCTCCTAAACTAATATAGTGGTCCTGATATCTGGAGAGTCAGGACTAGTTTGGGTCTTCCAGTCTCAGTAAAGTCTTAAATATGTAACATGTTCATATATAATCCTCCTAAACTAATATAGTGGTCCTGATATCTGGAGAGTCAGGACTAGTTTGGGTCTTCTAGTCTCAGTAAAGTCTTAAATATGTAACATGTTCATATATAATCCTCCTAAACTAATATAGTGGTCCTGATATCTGGAGAGTCAGGACTAGTTTGGGTCTTCCAGTCTCAGTAAAGTCTTAAATATGTAACATGTTCATATATAAACACGTCCACCACCGCTGGAAATTTTTGAATAAATCCCATTTTTGTGCAGTTGCATGTAAACAGCAATATTAGCTTTCATTAGCCATGAAAACAGCTCAGAGGAATATTGTCTTTTTTGGAATAAGGGCAAAAAACAGAATGTGTGCATATAAACGTAGTCAGTGTTAGAGATAACGACTTTATGACACGTATCTGCCCTTTGCTCTTTAATATGATCCATCTACATGTCTGATACTCTCATTTAACAAACAATCGTAGAGTTCTTCACAAATCAGTTACTAAATACTCAATATCAAGTCATTATGAAAATCACTTCTCAAATATATGCACAAATATAGCTTATAACATAACTTCCACTTACCTAAAACATGTACTGTTCATCGCACACAGGAAGCTTGTTCAGGTACAGAAACCCTTAATGTGGTTATAAGTTCTCAGTACTTTAAAATATTAAGTGCCAGTAGCATTTATTTTCTTTTGTTTACAAAACTCTTCATATGAACTTGTTTTTGCAGATTAAGTAATCACGATTTAGAATCAGAATTTCAGTTACTTTATAGTTTTAACGTTGTCTTATTTTGACAGAACTAATCAATAATGCATGTAAATAAGATGCTATTAGCAGACCTATTGAATCAATATATGCTGCTGCCCATGGTAGGCAACATGTTCCTCATGCATTCACATCTGCTGTGAATGCATGAGAAGTATTTTGAGTTTCAAAGTGTTCTTACCAGTGTTGTTGGTCTGCAAAGCTGAGGAGGCGGAGAGAGCACAGAGCAGTTTCAATATCTATAAAGAGGGCGGACACTCTGTGGTCACATGATTTCAGAGAAACGGTTTGCCTTCAAATTATCAAAACAAGGAGGTAAAGGAGGGAAGAGAGTTCTCCCTCCACCTCCTGTTATGTTTAGCTGAGAAAAGGTTAACCCACCAGACTCCATGTAAATAATCACTACTTTTAGCATGTATAGAGCAGCATATCTCCACCAGACTCCATGTAAATAATCACTACTTTTAGCGTGTATAGAGCAGCATATCTCCACCAGACTCCATGTAAATAATCACTACTTTTAGTGTGTATAGAGCAGCATATCTCCACCAGACTCCATGTAAATAATCACTACTTTTAGCGTGTATAGAGCAGCATATCTCCACCAGACTCCATGTAAATAATCACTACTTTTAGCGTGTATAGAGCAGCATATCTCCACCAGACTCCATGTAAATAATCACTACTTTTAGCGTGTATAGAGCAGCATATCTCCACCAGACTCCATGTAAATAATCACTACTTTTAGCATGTATAGAGCAGCATATCTCCACCAGACTCCATGTAAATAATCACTACTTTTAGCGTGTATAGAGCAGCATATCTCCACCAGACTCCATGTAAATAATCACTACTTTTAGCGTGTATAGAGCAGCATATCTCCACCAGACTCCATGTAAATAATCACTACTTTTAGCGTGTATAGAGCAGCATATCTCCACCAGACTCCATGTAAATAATCACTACTTTTAGCATGTATAGAGCAGCATATCTCCACCAGACTCCATGTAAATAATCACTACTTTTAGCGTGTATAGAGCAGCATATCTCCACCAGACTCCATGTAAATAATCACTACTTTTAGTGTGTATAGAGCAGCATATCTCCACCAGACTCCATGTAAATAATCACTACTTTTAGTGTGTATAGAGCAGCATATCAATAAGTTCATGAGTGGAGGTAACAGCGATGAATTGCGTCGTCCACGGCTTAGTGAATCTTAACAGGTTAAAAAAAAAAAAAAGCGACAAATTTGGAGGGGAAAGTGACAAGAAAATTGGAATTATATCGAGTAGAACATTGAGAAAAGTGTAGAAAATAACAAAATGTTGAAATTTAGACCCAGAAAAACTTAAAGTTGCAGGTCGACAGGAAGACCACAGACAAGACAACAAAACCCTTTGACAGCAGAGAACTCAGAATATCGTCCCTCTCCGCCAGGATCTGCTGCAGTGCTGCCTGAAGTTTACTGGGCAGGATGCAGTCTTCATCACCCAGCTGTGAAACATCACAGAAAAGAATAATGCCGACTTTACAGTCTGTTACTCAACAGTCCGACCATATTTAATAATAATAACTTATAGTGATAAATTCACAAAACACAAGGACAGAATTACTGGAGGAGCAGAGCTAAGCTAAGCTAAGCTAAGCTAAGCTAAGGGAGGATGTGTCTGTCAAACAGGACCACACAGTCTGCAGCACTTTGATCGTTTTATTGACAACATTGGCAGCAGAGAAACACGTACATCATCTTTGATTTAATAATTCACTACCACAAAGATAAGAGATCAACGGGTTCTATCTTCTCTGTGCTAAGATCAATAAATATTCAGAACATAAGATACTTCAGTGTGATCGAGATGAGGAAACATACAGTGAGAGGAAGAGTTACCAGGCTGCAGCACAATAAATACAAAGTCACTGGAACGCTCTCTGTTAGCCCACAGAATACAAAAAGATATGGTACATATTTATATATACAGTATATATATACACACACAGAGAGAGCTGGTCTCAGCTCAGCTCCGTCCTCACAATGAACTTCATTTAAAAGGAGCTGAAGCTGCCAGCCGGATCTCTGCATCCACGCTAACGCTACATGCTAATCATATTTAAAGGGCCACACCTGTGTTTTTACTGCAAACCTTTTCTACTACAAATCAAACCAGACCCAAAAATAATAATTATTTTAGGCAAACATGCCAGGAACATTAAAACCAGACTCAAAAACAATCTGCAGATCTTTTTTTTTTCCAGTTTTCAGCAGTGATCCAGCGTGTGGTAACATGCTCAGTTTTGTTGTGTTATATGAAATCTGCAGAAGACCTTAAGCATTATCCTGCCTGCGGGTACCGACTGTAAAAGGCACATCCCGGTGCTCGCATGGCTCGGTTCCTGTTTCCAGTCGTCATGCTAAGCTAACGGCTAACTGTAGCTTTGTATTTACAGGACATGAGGGTGGGGTCAAAGCCAGGTTCAGACCAACGAGACCCCCACTGAGACGAGACTGCGTATCATCATCATGGAGACCCGCTCTGTTCTTCTCAGGTTTTCCTGCAGCTGGATATTGTAGCGTCTACAATCTGAACGAGGAGAGATCCACGCTACAGCAGCTGATCCACCAGAGGAAACAGATTCTCTGCTTCGGTTTAAAGGGAGCCCCCCTACGGGTTTCTCTACAGAGCCCCCCTACAGGTTTCTCTATAGAGCCCCCCTACAGGTTTCTCTACAGAGCCCTCCCCTACAGGTTTCTCTACAGAGCCCCCCTACAGGTTTCTCTACAGAGCCCCCCTACAAGTTTCTCTACAGAGCCCCCCTACAGGTTTCTCTACAGAGCCCCCTCTACAGGTTTCTCTATAGAGCCCCCCTACAGGTTTCTCTACAGAGCCCCCCTACAGGTTTCTCTACAGAGCTCCCCCTACAGGTTTCTCTACAGAGCCCTCCCTACAGGTTTCTCTATAGAGCCCTCCCCTACAGCCCTCCCCTACAGGTTTCTCTATAGAGCCCTCCCCTACAGCCCTCCCCTACAGGTTTCTCTATAGAGCCCTACCCTACAGGTTTCTCTATAGAGCCCTCCCCTACAGGTTTCTCTACAGAGCCCTCCCCTACAGGTTTCTCTATAGAACCCCCTACAGGTTTCTCTACAGAGCCCTCCCCTACAGGTTTCTCTATAAAACTCCCTACAGGTTTCTCTACAGAGCCCTCCCCTACAGGTTTCTCTACAGAGCCCTCCCCTACAGGTTTCTCTACAGAGCCCTCCCCTACAGGTTTCTCTATAGAACCCCCTACAGGTTTCTCTACAGAGCCCTCCCCTACAGGTTTCTCTATAAAACCCCTACAGGTTTCTCTACAGAGCCCTCCCCTACAGGTTTCTCTACAGAGCCCTCCCCTACAGGTTTCTCTACAGAGCCCTCCCCTACAGGTTTCTCTACAGAGCCCTCCCCTACAGGTTTCTCTTCAGAGCCCTCCCCTACAGGTTTCTCTATAGAGCCCTCCCCTACAGGTTTCTCTATAGAGCCCTCCCCTACAGGTTTCTCTACAGAGCCCTCCCCTACAGGTTTCTCTATAGAGCCCTCCCCTACAGGTTTCTCTACAGAGCCCCCCTACAGGTTTCTCTATAGAGCCCCCTACAGGTTTCTCTACAGAGCCCTCCCCTACAGGTTTCTCTACAGAGCCCCCCCACAGGTTTCTCTATAGAGCCCCCTACAGGTTTCTCTACAGAGCCCCCCCTACAGGTTTCTCTACAGAGCCCCCTACAGGTTTCTCTACAGAGCCCCCCCTACAGGTTTCTCTATAGAGCCCCCCTACAGGTTTCTCTACAGAGCCCCCCTACAGGTTTCTCTACAGAGCCCTCCCCTACAGGTTTCTCTACAGAGCCCTCCCCTACAGGTTTCTCTATAGAGCCCTCCCCTACAGGTTTCTCTATAGAGCCCCCTACAGGTTTCTCTATAGAGCCCCCTACAGGTTTCCTTTAACGCGCTCCCCCGCTCCACCACGACAGCTTTCAGTATAAACACAGGTGTGGTCTTTAAAAGGTCACTTCTCCTGGTCTTCTTTTTTATTTACAGTTTTGGGGGGGGGGTGGCACATCTGGAACCATGGTAACAGGAAGTGGAGGAAATCGAACCGTTTAAGGACCCGACAGCTTCAGATTACACAAAGAAAACATTTTAAATTACACAAAACTATCCAATAAACAGCTGATTGTTACTGAAGTTTAACTTTCAAAATAAAAGATGAGAGTATTTTACTTTGAAAGTAATCCGTCTCCAGGTTACAGTACGAGTTCCAAACAGAGCCAGTCTGGTCAGGAACCAGAACTACTTAGTCCGGTTTGGGAAAAGATGGAAAAGGGTTACATAAATAAAAAAGGGAGAAAAACGTCGGGAAAAGCAGACGTTCCCTAAATAGTTTCATTAAAAGGTCAAAAGGTCAAATTCACGGGTTAAAGAGGATTAGTCTGTTAAAGGAGCCACACAAAACGTTACGCTGTGTTTTTAAATCTGTGAGGTCCATATGTGTGTGTGTGTGTGTGTGTGTGTGTGCATGTGTCTCTCTCTGTGTGTTATGTATGTGTGTTTTGTGGTGAATGTGAAGATGAACTGCTACCTGAGTGAGTGTGTCTCTGTGTTTCTGTGTGTGTTAGTCTGTGTGTGTGTGTGTCTCTGTCTGTCTCTGTGTGTGTGTGTGTGTGTGTCTCTGTCTGTCTGTGTGTGTGTGTGTGTGTGTGTGTGTGTGTGTGTGTGTCTGTCTCTGTCTGTCTCTGTGTGTGTGTCTCTGTCTGTCTGTGTGTTCCTGTGTGTGTGTGTGTGTGTGTGTGTGTGTGTGTGTGTGTGTGTGTGTGTGTTTCAGCTCTAGCCACTGAAAAGAAATGAGGAGAAATCAGACCAATCACAACAGCTGGTCAGTCTGACATTGTGCTGCCTGAGCTCATTAATATTCATGAGCTGGGTAAAGGATGCTGATAGCCAGGCTCTCATTGGCTAACGGCTAGCCAATGAGAGTCCAGCAGCTTAGCTGGTTGAATATTAATGAGAACTGGCCTAAATAGAGCCGAGTCTTCCTGCAGCTTTCTATACCACGCTAGAATGGCTGGGAACAAGGTAACCATGGTAACCAAGTTACAGAGTCCATGGTAGGACTTCAGACATCACCACAGAGTCATGTGATTGGAGGGGGGGCACCAGAAACACTAGAGTAGTCATGTTTTGATCCAGCTTTTCTAATGAGATAACTGAGTGAATGGAGACTAACGGCTGACGGCTGCAGCTTTCAAAGTAAAATACTCAAACTGTAAATGAGAGCTTTAACATTAATTATTCAGTAGTGATTAAATCCAGTTGATTTTAAAAATAAAGACTTGATTAGCTTCCATGCTGGAGCGTTTCTTACGGAGCCATTCAGACCAAGCAGCTTCATCAACACACACATAAATGAATCTACGTAACATAAATAATCTACTTCATAGACCTTTGTTAAAGTGACGCGTCGACATGCAGACTCATGCCGTCATGACATGCAGCAGCTGCGGACTCACGCAGTGGCTGCAGACTCATGCCGTCATGACATGCAGCGGCTGCAGACTCATGGCTTCATGACATGCAGCGGCTGCAGACTCGTACAGCGGCTGCAAGCTCATGCAGCGGCTGCAGACTCATGCAGCGGCTGCAGACTCATGCAGCGGCTGCAGACTCATGGCGTCATGACACGCAGCGGCTGCAGACTCATGGCGTCATGACATGCAGCAGCTGCAGACTCACGCAGTGGCTGCAGACTCATGCCGTCATGACATGCAGCGGCTGCAGACTCATGCAGCGGCTGCAGACTCATGCAGCGGCTGCAGACTCATGCAGCGGCTGCAGACTCATGCCGTCATGACATGCAGCGGCTGCAGACTCATGGCTTCATGACATGCAGCGGCTGCAGACTCGTACAGCGGCTGCAAGCTCATGCAGCGGCTGCAGACTCATGCAGCGGCTGCAGACTCATGCAGCGGCTGCAGACTCATGGCGTCATGACACGCAGCGGCTGCAGACTCATGGCGTCATGACATGCAGCGGCTGCAGACTCAGGCCGCCATGACATGCAGCGGCTGCAGACTCACGCAGCGGCTGCAGACTCACGCAGCGGCTGCAGACTCACGCAGCGGCTGCAGACTCATGCAGCGGCTGCAGACTCATGCCGTCATGACATGCAGCGGCTGCAGACTCATGCAGCGGCTGCAGACTCATGCCGTCATGACACGCAGCGGCTGCAGACCCACGCGACGGCTGCAGACTCATGGCGCCATGACATGCAGCGGCTGCAGACTCATGCAGCGGCTGCAGACTCATGCAGCGGCTGCAGACTCATGGCGCCATGACATGCAGCGGCTGCAGACTCATGCAGCGGCTGCAGACTCACGTGGCGGCTTCAGACTCATGCAGCGGCTGCAGACTTGTGCAGCGGCTGCAGACTCATGGCGTCATGACATGCATTCAGTGTCGGTCTGCATCATATCGGAAAGGTTATGGGACGTATAGTGCATTAATATTCCTTCAGAGTGCCGTGATTCGCCTGCAGCCAAGATGGACGTGACACCTGAAGACTTCCTGGTTTTATTACCATGCATCCTGGGAGATTGTGTATATTTTTTGTGTTGTTGGCATCAGACGTCGTCGAATATTCGGCTCCGAGACGAGGACATGGACAGATATCGTCCCCCAGCATGTCTGAGAAAAGAGCAGGAGTTTCGACACGTTAGATGTGAGACGTTTTAAGACCGCCATGAACACAATTCAATAAAAACTATAAAATATGAAGATATGAAGGAGAATCTGAAGATTTGACATGACGTTAAGTCTGTCTTGTCTTTTCCACACAGAGTTTCAGCGATGTCGGGGGGGTCGGAAGACCAGTCAGTATCTGGTGTTAGGGTACATACTCTCTCTCTCTGTCTCTCTCTCTCTCACTGTCTCTCTCTCTCTCTGTCTGTCTCTCTCTCTCTCTCTCTGTCTCTCTCTCTGTCTGTCTCTCTCTCTGTGTATCTCTCTCTCTGTCTGTCTCTCTCTCTTTTTCTCTCTCACTGTCTCTCTTTCTCTCTCTCTCTCTCTGTATTTCTCTCTCTGTCTCACTCTCTCTCTTTCTTTCTCTCTCTCTCTGTTGAAAAGACATGCAGACGTGTTTTTGCATCTTTTTCCAACATTTGTCACTTTTTGTTCTTCTGTCATAGTTGTGATATAGAAGGTTTTTGTGACCCGAGGACACCAGAAGGGTTGAAGGACCCGTGGAATCTCTGAGTTGAACTATCTAATGTTCCTGTTGAAGACAGGACGAGCAGCAGCGGGACTATCTGACCTGGCGGCGTCGGCCTCCAGGGGCTCGTCTGTCAGCGTCTCGGCGTTGAAGTCCAAGGGTTCGGCGTCCTGCAGCAGCTCCATGCAGTCTCTCTCCGAGCGACTCCCAGAGCGGGAATACTTGGCCTCTGTTGGACAGACAGCAGCTGTTTAACACCCCCGTACAGAACAGAAGCTCATATCTACTGGATGTTCTCTCCAAAGCAAGGAGGGAAAAGACCAAATACCTTGATAGTGATATTACAGCGATATTATTTGTGTTTTCACAAAATATTTATGCAATGCATTAAGTTATGGTGCAAATGTTTATGATTATGAGATATTTGGGGTAGTTTCATTGGCCAGTTCTAATTATTGGGGGGATTGTAAGCCCCACATCCCCCCCTGTAAATTACACCAACGCCCAATCCTTTAGCTTACTGTCACAGAGGAGAGAAAGAAAAGAAGACGGAAGACAGGAACTATGTATGGAAGGAAAGAAATGCAGAGAAGGAAGGAAGGATGAGAGGAAGGAGGATGAGAGGAAGGAGGATTTGGTGTCCTACTAGAAAAAAATAGAAAATATTCACATTTAACAAGCTGACATCACACAAGTTGACCTGTTTTATCAGAAATGGCTAACCGAGCTAAGACTTCAGTTCTCTCTATGGAGAGTAGCTTCTACAAGCCCCCTTCTACCCCTCTCTATGGAGAGTAGCTCCTACACGCTCCCTTCTACCCCTCTCTATGGAGAGTAGCTCCTACTAGCCCCCTTCTACCCCTCTCTATGGAGAGTAGCTCCTATAAGCCCCCTTCTACCCCTCTCTATGGAGAGTAGCTCCTACACGCTCCCTTCTACCCCTCTCTATGGAGAGTAGCTCCTATAAGCCCCTTCTACCCCTCTCTATGGAGAGTAGCTCCTACACGCTCCCTTCTACCCCTCTCTATGGAGAGTAGCTCCTACACGCTCCCTTCTACCCCTCTCTATAAAGAGTAGCTTCTACAAGCCCCCTTCTACCCCTCTCTATGGAGAGTAGCTCCTACACGCTCCCTTCTACCCCTCTCTATGGAGAGTAGCTCCTACACGCTCCCTTCTACCCCTCTCTATGGAGAGTAGCTCCTACTAGCCCCCTTCTACCCCTCTCTATGGAGAGTAGCTTCTACAAGCCCCCTTCTACACCTCTCTATGGAGAGTAGCTTCTACTAGCCCCCTTCTACACCTCTCTATGGAGAGTAGCTCCTACACGCTCCCTTCTACACCTCTCTATAAAGAGTAGCTTCTACAAGCCCCCTTCTACCCCTCTCTATGGAGAGTAGCTCCTACACGCTCCCTTCTACCCCTCTCTATGGAGAGTAGCTCCTACTAGCCCCCTTCTACCCCTCTCTATGGAGAGTAGCTTCTACAAGCCCCCTTCTACACCTCTCTATGGAGAGTAGCTTCTACTAGCCCCCTTCTACCCCTCTCTATGGAGAGTAGCTCCTACTAGCCCCCTTCTACCCCTCTCTATGGAGAGTAGCTTCTACAAGCCCCCTTCTACACCTCTCTATGGAGAGTAGCTTCTATAAGCCCCCTTCTACCCCTCTCTATGGAGAGTAGCTCCTACTAGCTCCCTTCAACACCTCTCTATGGAGAGTAGCTCCTATAAGCCCCCTTCTACCCCTCTCTATGGAGAGTAGCTCCTACTAACCCCCTTCTACCCCTCTCTATGGAGAGTAGCTCCTATAAGCCCCCTTCTACCCCTCTCTATGGAGAGTAGCTCCTACTAGCCCCCTTCTACCCCTCTCTATGGAGAGTAGCTCCTACTAACCCCCTTCTACCCCTCTCTATGGAGAGTAGCTCCTATAAGCCCCCTTCTACCCCTCTCTATGGAGAGTAGCTCCTACACGCTCCCTTCTACCCCTCTCTATGGAGAGTAGCTCCTACACGCTCCCTTCTACCCCTCTCTATGGAGAGTAGCTCCTACTAGCCCCCTTCTACCCCTCTCTATGGAGAGTAGCTCCTACAAGCCCCTTCTACACCCTCTCTATGGAGAGTAGCTTCTACAAGCCCCTTCTACCCCTCTATGGAGAGTAGCTCCTACACGCTCCCTTCTACACCTCTCTATGGAGAGTAGCTCCTACAAGCCCCCTTCTACCCCTCTCTATGGAGAGTAGCTCCTACAAGCCCCTTCTACACCCCCTCTCTATGGAGAGTAGCTCCTACAAGCCCCCCTTCTACCCCTCTCTATGGAGAGTAGTAGCCCCCTTCTACCCCTCTCTAGCTCCTAAGCCCCCCTTCTACCCCTCTCTATGGAGAGCTCCTACACGCTCCCTTCTACACCTCTCTATAGCTCCTACTAAGCCCCCCTTCTACCCCTCTCTATGGAGAGTAGCTCCTATAAGCCCCCTTCTACCCCTCTCTATGGAGAGTAGCTCCTACTACGCCCCCCTTCTACCCCTCTCTATGGAGAGTAGCTCCTATAAGCCCCTTCTACCCCTCTCTATGGAGAGTAGCTCCCTACTACCCCCCTTCTACCCCTCTCTATGGAGAGTAGCTCCTACTAGCCCCTTCTACCCCTCTCTATGGGAGTAGCTCCTACAAGCCCCTTCTACACCTCTCTATGGAGAGTAGCTTCTACCCCCCCTTCTACACCTCTCTATGGAGAGTAGCTCCTATAAGCCCCCTTCTACCCCTCTCTATGGAGAGTAGCTTCTACAAGCCCCCTTCTACACCTCTCTATGGAGAGTAGCTCCAATAAGCCCCTTCTACACCTCTCTATGGAGAGTAGCTCCTATAAGCCCCCTTCTACCCCTCTCTATGGAGAAGCCCCCTTCTACCCCCTCTCTATGGAGAGTAGCTCCTAATAACCCCCCTTCTACCCCTCTCTATGAGAGTAGCTCCTATAAGCCCCCTTCTACCCCTCTCTATGGAGAGTAGCTCCAATAAGCCCCCTTCTACCCCTCTCTATGGAGAGTAGCCCAATAAGCCCCTTCTACCCTCCTATAAGCCCCTTCTACCCCTCTCTATGGAGAGTAGCTTCTACAAGCCCCCTTCTACCCCTCTCTATGGAGAGTAGCTCCTATAAGCCCCCCTTCTACACCTCTCTATGGAGAGTAGCTCCAATAAGCCCCCTTCTACCCCTCTCTATGGAGAGTAGCTCCTATAAGCCCCCTTCTACCCCTCTCTATGGAGAGTAGCTCCAATAAGCCCCCTTCTACCCCTCTATGGAGAGTAGCTCCTACAAGCCCCTTCTACCCCCCCCTATAAGCCCCTTCTACCCCTCTCTATGGAGAGTAGCTCCTATAAGCCCCCTTCTACCCCTCTCTATGGAGAGTAGCTCCTATAAGCCCCCCTTCTACCCCTCTCTATGGAGTAGTAAGCCCCTTCTAACCCCCCTTCTAGCCCCCCCCCCTCTCTATGGAGAGTAGCTCCTACTACCCCCTTCTACCCCTCTCTATGGAGAGTAGCTCCTACTAGCCCCCTTCTACCCCTCTCTATGGAGAGTAGCTCCTACTAGCCCCTTCTACCCCTCTCTATGGAGAGTAGCTCCTACTAAGCCCCCTTCTACCCCTCTCTATGGAGAGTAGCTCCTACTAACCCCCTTCTACCCCTCTCTATGGAGAGTAGCTCCTACTAGCCCCCTTCTACCCCTCTCTATGGAGAGTAGCTCCTACTAGCCCCCTTCTACCCCTCTCTATGGAGAGTAGCTCCTACTAGCCCCCTTCTACCCCCCTCTATGGAGAGTAGCTCCTACTAACCCCCCTTTCTACCCCTCTCTATGGAGAGTAGCTCCTACTAGCCCCCTTCTACCCCTTCTAGCTCCTACTAGCCCCCCTCTCTATGGAGAGTAGCTCCTACTAGCCCCCTTCTACCCCTCTCTATGGAGAGTAGCTCCCTATGGAGAGTAGCTAGCCCCCTACCCCCTTCTACCCCTCTCTATGGAGAGTAGCTCCTACTAGCCCCCTTCTACCCCTCTCTATGGAGAGTAGCTCCTACTAGCCCCCTTCTAGCCCCCCCTCTCTATGGAGAGTAGCTCCTACTAGCCCCCTTCTACCCCTCTCTATGGAGAGTAGCTCCTACTAGCCCCCTTCTACCCCC
This sequence comes from Etheostoma perlongum, assembly GCA_026937815.1. Classification (NCBI taxonomy): domain Eukaryota; kingdom Metazoa; phylum Chordata; class Actinopteri; order Perciformes; family Percidae; genus Etheostoma; species Etheostoma perlongum. The sequence continues at coordinate 380,319 of CM049386.1, forward strand.
CTCTCCTGCCCCTCTCAGCAGCTGTACCCCAGGCAGGCCAGCTGCCGTTAGCTAGACGTACGTCTGCTGTTGCTGGCCGCCACCGTGTCCGAGTAACTGGTCTCCTTCATTTCATGACTGCTCCTGTTCCTCGCCGTGTAGTCTTCTCTCTGGTTTCCATAGCGCTCCTTCCACTCCTGCAACACACACACACACACACACACACACACACACACACACACACACACACACACACACACACCTTCTATAATCTGGGAAAGTAGATTCATCTTCTATAATTCGTATAATTTAATTTATACGGTTTATTGATCCCCAGTGGAGAAATTACAATTCACACTTTGTTTTGTTATAAATCACTACACACAGGCCTGAAACACACACATGCTCAGGACCTATTCATGCACTAATGTGTGTGTGTGTGTGTGTGTGTGTGTGTGTGTGTGTGTGTGGGTGGGAGCAGAAGGTTTCAAAGACCTTTGGAAGATCTGGATGAAGATAAAAACCTTCCAAAACTGTAGTTTTATTAAAATATCTCTAGTCTAGCGTAGCTGTGGTGTGTTTACTCACTCTGCGTCTGTTCTCGCCATCTTCAACCCTTTGCCGCTTCCTTTTCTCTGTGAAACAGACACATTCAGAGTGTAAGAACTCCCCGGGGCTGAGACTGGTAGCACAGGGTTACCTGGGACGCAGTAGTAGTACTACTGTACCCCGGGGCTGAGACTGGTAGCACAGGGTTACCTGGGACGCAGTAGTAGTACTACTGTACCCGGGCTGAGACTGGTAACACAGGGTTACCTGGGACGCAGTAGTAGTACTACTGTACCCCGGGGCTGAGACTGGTAACACAGGGTTACCTGGGACGCAGTAGTAGTACTACTGTACCCCGGGGCTGAGACTGGTAACACAGGGTTACCTGGGACGCAGTAGTAGTACTACTGTACCCCGGGGCTGAGACTGGTAACACAGGGTCACCTGGGACGCAGTAGTAGTACTACTGTACCCCGGGGCTGAGACTGGTAGCACAGGGTTACCTGGGACGCAGTAGTAGTACTACTGCACCCCGGGGGTCTGTTGGCAGGGGGTACGCCGAAAAATTGTGGAGTACCTCAATTCATTTGAAAAAATGTAATGTGATGACTTTAGATAAAACAGATGTTGACGTCATTTGACATTGGAAAAAAGGTTAGAAATTACATATATCGCAGAATATTGCAATATGTTTAAAATCATAATATCGTATTGTGGCATAAGTATCGTGATGATATCGTATCGGGAGGCGTCTGGTGGGAAAACATTCTGAGGTCCCAAACTCGTCAAAAAGCCCAAATATTCAGTCATCCCTGATTAATTTATTACACTCTTCAAGTGTTACATTTTTGAATTTTTTTGCAGCTTTTTATATATTTTATCGCATTAATATCGCTTCTAGTTGCATTTATGAAGTGTGTTATCGCTTTAATTCATATATATATATATATATATATATATATATATATATATATATATATATATATATATATATATATAGATAGATCTATATATATGGAATTTTTTCCCACCAAACCGAGCCCTACGCTTATATCTATCTATCTATCTATCTATCTATCTATCTATCTATCTATCTATCTATCTATCTATCTATCTAGATATATATACATCTATCTATATAGATAGAGATCTATATATATATACAAAATTTCAAGGTTCTGCAGAAACTCAACGCCGTCAAAAAGCCCAAATATCGTCCGAATCCACAGCCCAATCCTGGATTCGGAGCATTCCTCCTGGAACATGCAGAGTTCAGCAGTGTATTGCTGTGCTTGCGGTGGAGATGTGGAAGGTCTGGGTCCGGGGGCCCCGTGGGGCCCTGCTGGTTACCTCGGCGGATCAGCTCCTTGCCCTCGTCGATCAGGTCCGACGTCATCTCGCTGTCACCCACAAACTGCTGGAAGCCCAGAAGGTTCAGGCAGCGAGTCCCCAAACTGAGGAGAGAGTTCACAATCACTCGGTTAACTCCTCACTCTCTCCAGAGACGTCTCCGTCCACGTCAGTCCAATTATCTCAAGTTGGGTAAAATAACTCCTGAGAATAAATCTGGTGAAAGTGTGTTTCCATCCAACGGCTTTACAGCCAATAAGAACCTGGTGATGACATCACATGACGCTGTTTTAGGGTCAGACTGGGATATCTGATTGGTTTATATAGTCTGAGTCATTTTTTTATGATAAAAACAGGTCAAGCTTGAGCCCAGCTTGTTAAATGTGAATATTTTCTAGTTTCTTCTCTCCTCTGGGACAGGAAACTGAATATCTTTGAGTTTTGGACAAAATGAGGCATTTGAGGAGGTCGTTTTTTTCATTTTCACAATTTTAAAGCCCAAACAACTGATCAACAATGTTATCGACATATTGGAGCCTGAGAACAATGACTGCTCATTTAATTATATATGTGACGATTACAGACTTTAACTTTAACTTGTCTTCTACTCTAACAACAACCCAAACGAAAATCCTCTGGGGGTTGGGGACATGAAAGTGTTTAGAGAGCTTTAACTCACCTGAAGTAGGTGGCGATACAGAGGATGACTATCAGCATGGGGTAGTAGATGTAGAAGCCGTTAGCGATAAAAGAGAGAACACGCATCGACCCCATGATCTGAAACACAAAGTCAGACAGCTGATCCGGCACACTGTGGACCACGTCCCACTACGGTCCTTCACCCCCTCTCATGGCATTCTGGGGTGGTTTGTGACGCTACAGAGTCAACACACAGCTACCCACCCTAGAAGACATTCACAGGTCTGGATGCTTGCATCACACAGGACTCCTCCCCCCCAGCCAATCACCTTTTCACCCTGCTGGCCTCTGGGGGGATACAGGTCCACGAAGGCTTATAAACACGTCATCCAGACTTCATCCAGACTTCATCCAGACTTATGAACACTTCATCCAGACTTCAACCAGACTTATGAACACGTCATCCAGACTTATGAACACTTCATCCAGACTTATGAACACTTCAACCAGACTTATGAACACTTCATCCAGACTTCAACCAGACTTATGAACACGTCATCCAGACTTCAACCAGACTTATGAACACGTCATCCAGACTTCAACCAGACTTATGAACACGTCATCCAGACTTATGAACACTTCATCCAGACTTATGAACACTTCATCCAGACTTATGAACACTTCATCCAGACTTCAACCAGACTTATGAACACGTCATCCAGACTTATGAACACTTCAACCAGACTTATGAACACGTCATCCAGACTTATGAACACGTCATCCAGACTTATGAACACGTCATCCAGACTTATGAACACTTCATCCAGACTTATGAACACTTCATCCAGACTTCAACCAGACTTATGAACACGTCATCCAGACTTATGAACACTTCATCCACACTTCAACCAGACTTATGAACACGTCATCCAGACTTATGAACACTTCATCCAGACTTATGAACACGTCATCCAGACTTATGAACACTTCATCCAGACTTCAACCAGACTTATGAACACGTCATCCAGACTTATGAACACTTCATCCAGACTTCAACCAGACTTATGAACACTTCATCCAGACTTCAACCAGACTTATGAACACGTCATCCAGACTTATGAACACTTCATCCAGACTTATGAACACTTCATCCAGACTTATGAACACGTCATCCAGACTTATGAACACGTCATCCAGACTTCAACCAGACTTATGAACACGTCATCCAGACTTATGAACACTTCATCCAGACTTCAACCAGACTTATGAACACTTCATCCAGACTTCAACCAGACTTATGAACACGTCATCCAGACTTATGAACATTTCATCCAGACTTATGAACACGTCATCCAGACTTATGAACACGTCATCCAGACTTATGAACCCCTCATCCAGACTTATGAACACTTCATCCAGACTTATGAACACTTCATCCAGACTTATGAACACGTCATCCAGACTTATGAACACTTCATCCAGACTTATGAACACGTCATCCAGACTTATGAACACGTCATCCAGACTTATGAACACTTCATCCAGACTTATGAACACTTCATCCAGACTTATGAACACTTCATCCAGACTTATGAACACGTCATCCAGACTTATGAACACGTCATCCAGACTTATGAACACTTCATCCAGACTTATGAACACTTCATCCAGACTTATGAACACTTCATCCAGACTTATGAACACGTCATCCAGACTTATGAACACGTCATCCAGACTTATGAACACTTCAACCAGACTTATGAACACTTCATCCAGACTTATGAACCTTTTTACCCATGTGCCATAGAAGACCTGAACACTAACCAATAATGGTGCAGTAGCAGTCTCTCTGCAGTATGATGTGCAGTATCTGACTTTTTTTATTAATTGTTTTTATTCTGTGTCTTTTGCCTTTTATACTAGAGCCCGACCGATAAAGGATTTTTAAGGCCGATACTGATTGAATATTTGGTTATTTAAAAATCCGATATGCCGAAATATATTTAAGAAAACAAATCCAGAAACAATCGCAAAAACATAAACAGATTTCCTAACATTAGTTATTTGTAGTTATTTATGAGTTTTCACTAAAATATGATAATATTTTGTTTTATTGTCACAACAGAACATCAAAATATATTAAAGTTCTGATAAATGATATGATGAATGATATATCGGTCAGGCTCTACTTTACACTGTGATTTTATTTGCGTACCACTGAGTTTTATTATTAAATGTTTTGTATCCAGAGGACGGCGCTGCAGCGGACTCACAGAGGTGTAGGCCGTCTGCTCCTTCAGCTGGTGGGAGATGGCCGAGTCCATGTGGATCAAACCCAGGAAGTTCAGACACAAGGGGGGCGTCAGACGACAGAACAACCTGCAGGTCACACAGTCGGCATCAGAGATCACTTATCACACGTAGCATCATTGGGTCTTTGATGGATATCTTTTAACATGCTGCTGGGGTTTATTATATTTATTATTTAGAGGGTCTGTTTCAGCCAAAGCACTGAATGCTGCTGGACCTGGAACCGCATCTCCTTCCCTTATGTCTTCAAATGTTAGATATAAGAAACTATCACTTTATTCCCTTTACATAACCCTAGACTACTACACTAGAGGGTGACACTTTTGGGGACAACAGAGTCTGATAACTTCAGACAACATAGGGAAGGAAACGGGAGCAGGACGGGATTCGGGAGTCTGTCTCGAGATTTTGCAGGACAGGATATTTCTTTCGGGATCTGACGGGAGTATTTCTGCGGGCTTGGGATGGGACGGGAGCGCCAACTGATCCCGTGTTACCCTCTACTGTAAACCCTAACCCTCCCTGGTCTTCTGTCTCCTCCCTGGTCTTCTGTCTCCTCCCTGGTTGTCTCCTCCCTGGTCTTCTGTCTCCCCCCTGGTCTTCTGTCTCCCCCCTGGTCTTCTGTCTCCCTCCCTGGTCTTCTGTCTCCCTCCCTGGTCTTCTGTCTCCTCCCTGGTCTTCTGTCTCCCTCCCTGGTCTTCTGTCTCCCCCTGGTCTTCTGTCTCCCTCCCTGGTCTTCTGTCTCCCCCCTGGTTTTCTGTCTCCCCCCTGGACTTCTGTCTCCCCCCTGGTCTTCTGTCTCCCCCCTGTTCTTCTGTCTCCCCCCTGGACTTCTGTCTCCTCCCTGGTCTTCTGTCTCCTCCCTGGTCTTCTGTCTTCCCCCTGGTCTTCTGTCTCCCTCCCTGGACTTCTGTCTCCCCCCTGGTCTTCTGTCTCCCCCCTAGTCTTCTGTCTCCCCCCTGGTCTTCTGTCTCCCTCCCTGGTCTTCTGTCTCCCCCCTGAGGCTGCAGGCCCAGAAGACCTTTCCTCAACATTATATTCATGTTTTATTGGTTCCAAACATTTACATAAAACCCCAATGAATGTAAAAATACTCACAAGAGAAAAGAAAAACTAATTTACATTACCATAACCATCAGAAAAATAATAAAACATATCGTACATTCACACACAACGTACGATATGTGTCAACATTTCCATTAACCGTTAGGGTTAGGGGGTTAGGAGACCTATTATTATTATTATTATTATTATTATTTTTATTATTATTATTATTATAATATACTTCTTGCCTTGTGTGTGTGTGTGTGTGTGTGTGTTCATGTCTTTGTCTGCTTGTTGGTCAGCTATGTTTCTAGTGTATATTTAACTTAACTTTTCTTATATTTAACTAATAGTATAATACTTTTACCCAATGTCAAATATTTTGTAATTGTTATGTTGTTATATAAATATGCAATTTTACTTTTTTTAGGGTGACATGTTACGATCTGTCTAGACTGCAGATGTACGGACAGAAATGTCCATTAATATGCACGGCCCCTGTATTAAATTAACAAATAAAATAAATAAAAGGATTTTACAATGTTGCAGGTCACAGTACATTACATGTTAAAGTAGTCCCAGGGTCAGTATTATCCAATATATATGCCTACACACACACACACACACACACACACACACACACACACACACACACACACACACACACACACACACACACACACACACACACACACACACACACACACACACACACACACACAGTATTGTTATATATGAGTTCCTGTGACTCACATGCCGCTGAACTGGAGGCTGTAGGCGTCAGTCTGGTGGTGGGAGGCCAGGTAGTAGTAGTTGAAAACCCGAATGCGGAACACGGTGGAGTACACGCAGGTACACAGGAAGAAGATGGTGACAAAGCACGCCATCTGGTGGAGAAAAGGGTCATCACACACCAGAGGGACCATACTGCACAGCTTCAGGGTTTACACCCACAGAGCAGTACACAAGGATTTTAAGATAAAGTCGGAATATTTTGAGATAAAAGTAGGAATATGTTGAGATAAAAGTCGGAATATCTTGAGATAAAAGTCTTAATATTTTAAGATAAAGTCGGAATATGTTGAAAAAAGTCTTAATATTTTAAGATAAAGTCAGAATATGTTGAGATAAAAGTCGGAATATCTTGAGATAAAAGTCGGAATATCTTGAGATAAAAGTCTTAATATTTTAAGATAAAGTCGGAATATTTGGACAAAAAGTCGGAATATTTGGAGAAAAATTTTATTTTGAGATAAAGTCTGAATATTTTGAGAAAAAGTCGGAATATTTGGAGAAAAAGTTGGAATATTTGGAGATAAAGTCTGAATATGTTGAGATGTCAGTTGGAAGCTGCGCAGTAACGCCATCACAGTAAAAGTGCTTCTATTTTCCTTCACTGGTCTCCGTCCAGAGCAACGGGGTCTGCTGGTCCACTTCTCTAACTGTCAGGGTCTGAACCCTCGGAGAGTTCAGGAACTAGAGAAGGCTCCGCCCGGAGTGGGAGGAGACCTATGTTTCTCAGAGACCTTACCTCCACGGGTCACTCACCTCGATGTACAGGTAGTTGTAGTCCCGCTCGGCCAGCTGGATGAACACAGCGAACAGGGACAGGACGGGCCGGGTGCTGAAGAAGGTGCACTCGGACCAGACCACGGCCACGCTGAACAGGGTCAGGACCACGGACAGCAGCCGGTAGAACCAGCACTTCAGGAAACACTCCCAGTACCACTCTGTACACACACACACACACACACACACACACACACAGAGACACACACACACACACACACACACAGAGACACACACAGAGACACACACAGATATACACATTTACACAGAGACACACACACACACAGAGACACACATTTACACAGAGAGACAAACACACCCACATTCACACAGACACACACACAGAGACACACACACACAGACACACACACACACAGTTTGTCTCTCTCGTATATAAATGGCGCCGCTGAGTGCCGGTGTCTAAACGAGGTCTTAACAACTCTTAAAAGCCTGATTTCACGAGGACTTGTGTCTTGTACCGGAGCAGAAGCCTTTGTTTTCACACCCCCACAGCGTTAATGGCTGCCTCCCTACTGGTGGGTTGTATCACGTTAAATGGAAGGTGGGGGTGACGCCAGACGGGGACGCACCTGCGGTGGGCGTGTACAGGTATCTGCTGACCCAGCCGGCCGGCTCACAGGACGGGAAGCTGTGGACGAACTGGTGCGTGGAGCTGGTCTCGTTCTTGGCCACGTCCTCCAGGTGGATGGCCTCCTGCAGGAGGATCTGCCACTGGACACGAGTCCGGTTGTGCCTCTGAACCGCGTAGATCACCTACACACACACCATACACACACACACACACACACACACACACACACACACACACACACACACACACACACACACACACACACACACACACACACACACACACACACACACATATATACACCACACACACACACACACACACACACACCTGGATTAGAATCAATCACAAGTCTATAATAACTTCTATTTCTCAGCCTCCAGTCGCCTGTCCATTGGTCAGATTAAGGAGATATTTCAGCTGCTACCTCACCTTTAACCCTTGTGTTGTCTCCTGCGTCAAAAAAGTCAAATCTTTGTCCCTTTTTCAGCCTTTTGTTTAGTTTTCACTAACACCCCCGTACTAGTCTGGGCTCCGGTCTCCTCTCACCTGCTTGTGGAGCTTCACCAGGCTCTTCTCGCTGGGATACGTGTTCTGTTTGTCGTCAAAGTCCTCGTAGTCGTCCATGTTCCTGCCCATCTTCTCCTGGTAGTCCACGGGACACTGAGAGGGGACAGATCATTACCTCACGCATCATAGCTCATCTATGGATCATAGTATATATATATATATATATATATATATATATATATATATATATATATATATATATATATATATATATATATATATATAAAATGACAGGTAAATAAGGTCATGTACTTCTCAGCACAATCTTTCAAAAAGTAATTCAAAGAAATTCCCAAAAGGAAACGGAAGAAGTTCATTAACTAACATATAAGGTCCAACCCCCTTTTTTTATTTTTATCCTTTAAATAAAAAAATAAATACAAAATACACACACGTGCATACACATAGACACGTGCATACACACAGTTACACTGTTTTTGTTTCTTTTCAGGGTTTTTATCATTATATAAATTACATTAATATTTTTTTCTTTCTTTCCCATCTATCTTCTTCCATTCAGTCAACCTACAGCAGATTAAATAATAACACATCCATACTGGACTTTTAGGCCCAGGAACCATACAGTCATTATACAACACTATCACTCTGAATCCTTTTCATATCTCTGTAATATCTCCATGTTAAATAATCTGCTGAAATGTCTGACCGTTGTACATGATCCCCACATGCATACACATAGACACACGTGCATACACATAGACACTAGAGGATGGATACCCGACCCGAGCCCGACGGTACCCGACAGGTTGGGCCGGGTTCGGACAGATTTTTAGAAAGGATGCTCGGGTTCGGGTCGGGCTCGGTCACATCAGCGCGATAAGGCATTGAACATTTAGAATTTAAAACAGCTTAAAATAAATGTCAAATATTACCCTAACATCCGTCTTCCTGTGTGCTGTGACAACGAGAGACGTGCGTATTAAGCTCCATGTGGCAGCGCAACGATGGAAGATGTTAAAAAGAAGTTGGCCGCAGGAGATTTTAAAACTATTGAAAACGAAGGAAAGTCAGCTGTGCATTGATGCGCTTTAACTGTGTCGGGCTCGGGTCGGGTTCGGTTACTGCTCTGTCGGACGCGGGCCGGGCTCGGACAGAAAAATCCGGCCCGATCCGCACTCTAATAGACACACATAGACCCACATGCATACACATAGACCCACATGCATACACATAGACCTGTTCATGATCCCCACTGAGCGCTGACCCTCCTTACCTTTCTCAGGATGGTATCGATGTACTTCCTCAGCGGATGGTTGTACTTGATGGATTCACTGACCTTTCTCACCTCCTGCAGGAAAACCGGTTTCACAGTGAAAACACGATCTACACATCAACGAAACCGGAACTGTAACTGCCGACTAATGTTCTAATTTTAAATGTATATTCAAATTGTAAAAATAAACAGACATTCGAATATGAAACACTGTTATCCAGAAACGCGTAACAAAACAGATTTCCCTAACATTAGTTATTTGTAGTTATTTATAAGTTCTCACTAAAATCATATGATAATAATTTGTTTTATTGTCACAACAGAACATCACAATATATTAAAGTTCTGATAAATAAAATGTATAAAAATACAAACTTAAGATATGAAACTTAAAGTCCTTTGAACAAAAGCATATTAACAAAAAAATAATCAGAGTTGCCAACCGGTCGCCGGCCCTGATTGGTGCATCTGAACAGGGAGCGGTGGACACCCCCCTGGCCCCAAACCCTAATCCTCAACCCTAACCCTAACCCTAACCCTAATCCTCAACCCCAAACCCTAATCCTCAACCCCAAACCCTAATCCTCAACCCTAACCCTAATCCTCAACCCCAAACCCTAATCCTCAACCCCAAACCCTAATCCTTAACTATCTGTCTTATGTATTGGTTTGCCCTCTTGTGGACACAATGGGAAAATAGATATTCAAACCTCTGTTTTTAGAAGAGATATTTGATTTACAGCCCTAACTATAACGTGCACCAGCTGACACCCACCTCCATGACGTCCTCCAGGTTCTCCTCTGCATCCGCCTTCTCCGTCATCAGCTTAGACGCTTTGAAATACGTCTTGATGAGCAGGTGTCCGTGCCGTGAGGCGTTCCAGTAGGAGCGAGGGATCTCCACCAAGCCGTAGCCGAGCAGCAGCACCAGCAGGAACAGACCCCAGGTGTTAGCTGCTGTGATCCCGATCGTCTGCAGCTCGTACCTGAAGCACAGAGAGGTAAGACAAGGTGTGACAACATTATGGGAATAATCCCACAATTATCCATGTACTACTTTTAGCATCATAAAACACGCTTCATTCAAAGTGGACAGAAACTAATTAAAACTACCAAAATCCGTCTTGGTTCATCTTTCCACTGTCCCAACAATAACCACTCTGGTCTTAATTCTCTTAATTCACCCATTTACATGTGGAGATATGCTGCTCTATACACGCTAAAAGTAGTGATTATTTACATGGAGTCTGGTGGAGATATGCTGCTCTATACACGCTAAAAGTAGTAATTATTTACATGGAATCTGGTGGAGATATGCTGCTCTATACACGCTAAAAGTAGTAATTATTTACATGGAGTCTGGTGGAGATATGCTGCTCTATACACGCTAAAAGTAGTGATTATTTACATGGAGTCTGGTGGAGATATGTTGCTCTATACACGCTAAATGTAGTGATTATTTACATGGAGTCTGGTGGAGATATGCTGCTCTATACACACTAAAAGTAGTGATTATTTACATGGAGTCTGGTGGAGATATGCTGCTCTATACACGCTAAAAGTAGTAATTATTTACATGGAGTCTGGTGGGTTTGGTGATAGTGATGTCGGGGCTGTTTCATGTTAAACTAAAAGGATCTTACTCTTTAACATAAAGGTCTATCTCTGTAGGGATCCATCCCATAATTTTGTCACATACTTAACAATAATAAGTCTTTCAGCAGCAACAACACAACTTTTATGAATGAAAGTGATCACTTGTATTTGCAAAGAGCGTTTTTTTTTTTTTTTTTTAAAAAGGGGTCTAATTTGACCCGAGGCCAACAAGAGGGTTAAGCTAAAAAAACAATAACTGCATAGTTCCCCTTTAAATGCAATATTTCAAAGCTAAAATATGAATAAGTGTTGTCAGGTGTGATGTGAGGAAACAGGTGACTCACCAGGACAGGTGCCACTTGGGATGGACAGCCACGTAAATGAGCAGGGAGCCGAAGATGAGCAGGTACGTCCCGTAATAAATAGCATTTTCTATCAGAGCCGTTTTTATTTTCCCTGTGATGGAGAAGCCTCCGGAGCGGGCGTAGGACTGCATGAAGGGCAGCAGCAGCCTGGGAAACACCAAGCACACCGTTTCATCAGGATTATATATAATAATAATAATAATAAAGTATACTTTATTAAACACCAAGCACACCGTTTCATCAGGATTATATATAATAATAATAATAATAAAGTATACTTTATTAAACCTGCAAGGGGAAATTGCAATTTACACTGTGTTGTTACACATTACACACAGGCCTGAACTACACACATGCTCAGGTCCTATACATGCACTAATGGAGAGATGTCAGAGTGGGGGGGGTCCGAGCAGTTTGGGGTTCGGTGCCTTGCTGAAGAGCACCTTGGCAGTGCCCAGGTGGTAAACTGGTAGCAGGAGAGGTGCCAGTACTGCCATACTTTGGTCAGTATGAAGACTTGAACCAGCGACCCTCCGGTTCCCAACCCACCTCCCTACAGACTGAGCTACTGCCCCCCCCCCCAAAGGTACTCCTCGCCGGGGAATTGAACCCCAGTCTTCTGCGTGACAGTTAGTATAGACTGTACTAAGGAGGAGGGACATGTTGGTGGCACTAGCTCAGTCCGGAGGGAGTCCGGAGTGTCCCCATACGGACCAAAGTGCTCCAAAGTAAGAGCCAAAGTGCTCTTGAGAAAGGCACCGAACCCCCCTCAGCCGCTCAGGGCGCTGGTCCAGCACTGGCAGCCCCCGATTTCAAATGACCCCCACTCTGACATCTCTTGTATGCATGGATAGGACCTGAGCCTGTGTGTAGTGTGTAATAGCAACAGAGTGAAACTTGTAATTTCCCCATAGGCGTTAAATAAAGAGTATAAATTAAATATAGATTAAATGTTGATGGTACAGACCATGTGAGACACTGGGACGTCCAGTACACCACCCTCCAGAACACCGGCATGATCCCCTCAGGGATGTAGCTCCACGGCTTGTAGCACGGCTTCAGGACACTAGACAGGTAGATAGATAGAGACATAGAGAGATACATAGATAGATACATAGATAGATAGATAGATAGATAGATAGATAGATAGATAGATAGATAGATAGATAGATAGATAGATAGATAGATAGATAGAAATTTATTGATCCCAATAAAATGGGAAATTATAGTGTTACAGCAACAAAATCAGTCCACAGCACAGATACAGTGTGATACAGCGTAGTATTGTGATATTTTCAGTGGCAATACTATATCGATACACAGGCGCCAAGTATGGATCTCTTATAATATATATTATATTATATATATTATATACTGTATGTGTTGTTAGTTTGTCCCGTTCTGCAGCAATAACATTGAAGTGAGATGAACAAACAGAGAACTGTTTCTTTTTAGATGAAACAGATGTTAAGTTTCCTTTTGGGGGAAAATTAAAAGTTGGAATAAAGGTTATAAATTACAATATATCGCAGATTATTGCAATATGTTTAAAATCGCAATAACATATCGTGGCATAAGCATTGTGATGATATTGTATTGGGAGGCGTCTGGTGACCCCCCCCCCCAAAATACTAGGATACAATATACATGAAATAATAGGATAAACTACAAGGACTAATATCTGAATATATACAAGATGGAGAAGGAGATATGAGCAGCGAACACTACAACCAGACATGTTCTACCGCAAAAACCTTCAATGGGAGGTCCAGGACCCCTAGGGGGTCCTCCGAGTCCCCCCCCGATGATAGGCCAATAGGCCTATAGGTAAGATAGCCATCCACAGACCCAGTTCAACTTTAAGATTCACTCTGACACATGTATGGTTAACAAGAAAACATGAAGACTAATAGATGATAATAATAATAATGATAGATTAGTATTAAAAAGGTTATTGTAGGCCCAGTTCAATATGCAACTTAATTTTAATTGCTGTATGTAGTAGGGGGTCCCTGCCCCCCCCGAAGAAGATGCAGTAATAGTTTATGGAGACAGGTTGCCTACTCACCTTTTGGCGGGCGTGACAGACGTGTTAGCCGCCGTGTGATTGGACGGTAAGGAGCCGGGGGTGGGCACAGAGGCGGGCTCCTCATGGTCTATCTTACACTGCTTGTAGATGGTCTGAAGGGACAGATTCATAAGAACTTCATAATTTATTCAGCACAGTGGTAGTTAACCCTTTAGGTCTGAGGTCCGCCCACAGCCTCGCCTGATTAACTAATGTACCCCCCCACTTCAATTCCTCATGTACAGCGGCTTGAATAAGACTACCCCCCGCGCTAAAGTTGATTAAAAGAGGAATAAAAAACATCTTTTGGAAATTGATCTTAACGTCTTAATTCAAAAAATTTTGAAAAATCCGACCTTTAAGGACACCAATTTTCTTTGTGAATGAATAATGTATCATAAATAAATAAATGTTATTTTGTGTCTGTGTTATTTTTGGGCATTTTGGTCCAAAGAAACCCATATTTCTGATATTAAAAAAACTTTGAAATGGGGTAGAGCTGCAACATGTAGAACTGCATTATGTAGAGCTGCTACATGTAAATGTGCTGTATTTATATGCGCAGCATCAGGAGCAACTCGGGGTTCAGAGTCTTGCCCAAGGACACTTCGACATGGGACTGCAGGGCCGGGGATTGAACCCCCAACCTTCCAATTTGCAGGCAACCCCTCTACAACTGAGCCACAGCCGCCCCTATATATAGAGCTGCAACATGTAGAGCTGCAGCATGTAGAGCTGCAACATGTAGAGCTGCAACATGTAGAGCTGCAACATGTAGCTGCAGCATGTAGAGCTGCAGCATGTAGAGCTGCAACATGTAGAGCTGCAACATGTAGCTGCAACATGTAGAGCTGCAACATGTAGAGCTGCAGCATGTAGAGCTGCAACATGTAGAGCTGCAACATGTAGCTGCAACATGTAGAGCTGCAACATGTAGAGCTGCAGCATGTAGAGCTGCAGCATGTAGAGCTGCAGCATGTGGAGCTGCAGCATGTAAAGCTGCAGCATGTAGAGCTACAGCATGTAAAGCTGCACAATGTAGAACTGCAGCATGTAGAGCTGCAACATGTAGAGCTGCAGCATGTAGAGCTGCAACATGTAGAGCTGCAGCATGCAGAGCTGCAGCATGTAGAGCTGCAGCATGTAGAGCTGCAGCATGTAGAGCTGCAGCATGTAGAGCTGC
Source organism: Etheostoma perlongum (assembly GCA_026937815.1). NCBI lineage: Eukaryota > Metazoa > Chordata > Actinopteri > Perciformes > Percidae > Etheostoma > Etheostoma perlongum. The sequence goes on from CM049386.1 coordinate 395,367, forward strand.
AGCATGTAGAGCTGCAGCATGTAGAGCTGCAGCATGTAAAGCTGCACAATGTAGAGCTGCAGCATGTAGAGCTGCAGCATGTAGAGCTGCAGCATGTAGAGCTGCAGCATGTAGAGCTGCAGCATGTAGAGTGTGTGGAGTGGTGTCTGATCCAGTACTGACCGTGCTGACGTCCAGGGGTAAGATGAAGACGATGAGGAAGCACAGGTACCAGGCCAGCAGCGTGCCGAACAGCACCATGCGCTGCTGCTTCCTGAAGTCTCCATATCGGTGCAGCAGGAACAGCGCCAGGAAAAACACCACCACGATCTCGATGCCCAGAGCAGCTCCACTCATCCCGCCGCAGGAACCCTGCAAGAGACCCGAACATTTACTATCTCAAAACATTTCATTTATAGCTCGTCAGGTACAGACTGCCATGAAGGTTATGGAGAGAAATGGAAACCAGTCTCTCCATGCAAGCACAGAGAAAATTATCTGATCTATATCCTCCATGCCAAGTATGAGAAGATATAGGGTACCCCAACATAAACCTAACTTTATTTAACTAGGCCTAACTTTAAATAAGGTTGCTTGAGGCTGCAGCGGTTCTGAAATATCATCATGATTTGATGCAAAGAGTTGGATAACAAGTTGCTTTCATCACTGTTTGTGAAAGACGTGCGATATGTAAATTATAGTCAGGCTGTGTCTCAGTGCGCTACGTGTCTCTTTGTTAATATGTTGTATATGCTAACCACTATGTCCGCTGTATAATTAAGACAAAATGTCAAGTGTTAATTGTGCAGCATTTGAGTCCAAGGAGAATATCCCTATGGGGACGATAGAGTAGGCTATGGCCTGCAAACTGGTCTCCACCAAACAACAATCACATGTGTTATCTGTTTCTGAGCTTAGATTGAAAAGCTAATTTAACATAAGTGTACTGCCTTTTAACAACAAAAAACAATTGAAAATATAACAAAACAATTTGTCAAAGATGTAGTAAGTAATCAAGCGGTGGGTTATATTTAGGACTACAGCACAACAACACATTGATCTCAACCTGGAGAGTAACATATGTCTGAAGAGGATAAATGACCTCTGAACCTTCAACCTACTCAAGAGAACCACTGATCAAACGGCAGGATTTTTAGACTTCTGTGATCTTACTGCCAGGTGAAAGCAGGGTCAACGTGTCAGAAAAGAGGAACTGGAAAGCAGAAGGTGAGATTGTCAGATACAGACCAAAAGAAATCACAAGGTCAGAGGGTCAGATACAGTATATAGGTTCATTTAACATTTAGAATTGTAACAAACACACATTACAGGGGATTAAAGACTGGAAACGGCTTTGAAAAGTAGGGACAAATGGAACTGAGAAATCAACACTACGGCTGCAAGTAACAGTAATCGACCGATTTTATCGGCCGGCCCATATCGGCGTTCGCCGATAGTTTGCTCCCAACATTATTCAAAGACAGGCGTCCACAGGCAGCTCGGTGTCGATGGAGATGCTGCAGATCACCTGCAGACCATGCACTGTCCCCTCACACCCAGCAAGCCAAGTATGAGCAGAAGATATAGGGTACCCCAATGTAAACCTAACTTTATTTACAGTAACCAGGCCTAACTTTAAATAAGGTTGCTTGAGGCTGCAGGGGTTCATCTTCATGATCTGATCAAAGGGTTGAGTATTGGACCTTTATCACAGCAGACATTTTGACTTGTCATTGTAGGAAAAGCAAAGCTAAAGTTGATAACCTTAACTATGGCTCAAGTCCATCAAGTGTCCCAGTGAGCCATTTTGTCTGCCATGAGGAAGGTCTATTGGTTCCTCTCATCACTGTTTGTGAAAGATGCAATATGTAAATTATGATCGGGCTGTGTCCTTTAGCTTAGCCACAGCAGTCATGAAAGGCACTATATAAATTAAAAATAATTATTGTTAGAAATGTTTTGGTATGTAAAATGTCAGTGTTGTCCAAAAGCCAAAGACATTAGTTGAATGTGACAAACAGAGTAAAAGAGCAGATAAGCCTCCATATTTGCACACACACACACCGGCAAAAAACAGCTATGAAAAACATTAAGGTTGGAGCTGAAACCATTAATAAACCAATGGGTAAGAGCATAGTCTGGTATGGGATTGCAGAAAGGTATGGCAATATCTCAAATTGGGCTGAAACCAAATATTATTTTCATAGTTGATTCGTCTGTTGATTATTTTCTCGATTAATCGATTAGTTGTTTGGTCTATAAAATGGATCAGTGTTCCCCAAAAGGCCAAAAACGACGTCCTCAAATGTCTTGTTCTGTCCATAACTAAGTAGTATTCAGTTTCCTGTCCCAGAGGAGAGAGAAGAGACTAGAACATATTCACATTTAACAAGCTGGGGTCAGAGGAATTTGACTTTTGTCTTCAAAAATCACTCAAACTAGTTGGCAATTAATTTAAGAGTTGATCAATTTAACCATTTAAAGCTTGCTCGTCAGGTAAAGACTGCCATGACGGTTATGGAGAGAAATGGAAACCAGTCTCTCCATGCAAGCACAGAGAATATTATCTGATCTATATCCTCCATGCCAAGTATGAGAAGATATAGGGTACCCCAACGTAAACCTAACTTTATTTAACTTTATTATCGTAAACCTAACTTTATTTAACTAGGCCTAACTTTAAATAAGGTTGCTTAAAGCTGCAGCGGTTCTGAAATATCATCATGATCTGATGCAAAGAGTTGGGTAACAAGTTGCTTTAATCACTGTTTGTGAAAGACGTGCAATATGTAAATTATAGTCAGGCTGTGTCTCAGTGCGCTACGTGTCTCTTTGTTAATATGCTGTTGTTTATTGTAACCACTATGTCAGCTGTATGATTAAGACAAAATGTCAAGTGTTAATTGTGCAGCATTTGAGTCCAAGGAGAATATCCCTATGGGGACGATAGAGTAGGCTATGGCCTGCAAACTGGTCTCCACCAAACAACAATCACATGTGTTATCTGTTTCTGAGCTTAGATTGAAAAGCTAATTTAACATAAGTGTACTGCCTTTTCACAACAAAAAACAATTGAAAATATAACAAAACAATTTGTCAAAGATGTAGTAAGTAATCAAGCGGTGGGTTATATTTAGGACTACAGCACAACAACACATTGATCTCAACCTGGAGAGTAACATATGTCTGAAGAGGATAAATGACCTCTGAACCTTCAACCTACTCAAGAGAACCACTGATCAAACGGCAGGATTTTTAGACTTCTGTGATCTTACTGCCAGGTGAAAGCAGGGTCAACGTGTCAGAAAAGAGGAACTGGAAAGCAGAAGGTGAGATTGTCAGATACAGACCAAAAAGAAATCACAAGGTCAGAGGGTCAGATACAGTATATAGGTTCATTTAACATTTAGAATTGTAACAAACACACATTACAGGGGATTAAAGACTGGAAACGGCTTTGAAAAGTAGGGACAAATGGAACTGAGAAATCAACACTACGGCTGCAAGTAACAGTAATCGACCGATTTTATCGGCCGGCCCATATCGGCGTTCGCCGATAGTTTGCTCCCAACATTATTCAAAGACAGGCGTCCACAGGCAGCTCGGTGTCGATGGAGATGCTGCAGATCACCTGCAGACCATGCACTGTCCCCTCACACCCAGCAAGCCAAGTATGAGCAGAAGATATAGGGTACCCCAATGTAAACCTAACTTTATTTACAGTAACCAGGCCTAACTTTAAATAAGGTTGCTTGAGGCTGCAGGGGTTCATCTTCATGATCTGATCAAAGGGTTGAGTATTGGACCTTTATCACAGCAGACATTTTGACTTGTCATTGTAGGAAAAGCAAAGCTAAAGTTGATAACCTTAACTATGGCTCAAGTCCATCAAGTGTCCCAGTGAGCCATTTTGTCTGCCATGAGGAAGGTCTATTGGTTCCTCTCATCACTGTTTGTGAAAGATGCAATATGTAAATTATGATCGGGCTGTGTCCTTTAGCTTAGCCACAGCAGTCATGAAAGGCACTATATAAATTAAAAATAATTATTGTTAGAAATGTTTTGGTATGTAAAATGTCAGTGTTGTCCAAAAGCCAAAGACATTAGTTGAATGTGACAAACAGAGTAAAAGAGCAGATAAGCCTCCATATTTGCACACACACACACCGGCAAAAAAACAGCTATGAAAAACATTAAGGTTGGAGCTGAAACCATTAATAAACCAATGGGTAAGAGCATAGTCTGGTATGGGATTGCAGAAAGGTATGGCAATATCTCAAATTGGGCTGAAACCAAATATTATTTTCATAGTTGATTCGTCTGTTGATTATTTTCTCGATTAATCGATTAGTTGTTTGGTCTATAAAATGGATCAGTGTTCCCCAAAAGGCCAAAAACGACGTCCTCAAATGTCTTGTTCTGTCCATAACTAAGTAGTATTCAGTTTCCTGTCCCAGAGGAGAGAGAAGAGACTAGAACATATTCACATTTAACAAGCTGGGGTCAGAGGAATTTGACTTTTGTCTTCAAAAATCACTCAAACTAGTTGGCAATTAATTTAAGAGTTGATCAATTTAACCATTTAAAGCTTGCTCGTCAGGTAAAGACTGCCATGACGGTTATGGAGAGAAATGGAAACCAGTCTCTCCATGCAAGCACAGAGAATATTATCTGATCTATATCCTCCATGCCAAGTATGAGAAGATATAGGGTACCCCAATGTAAACCTAACTTTATTTAACTTTATTATCGTAAACCTAACTTTATTTAACTAGGCCTAACTTTAAATAAGGTTACTTGAGGCTGCAGCGGTTCTGAAATATCATCATGATCTGATGCAAAGAGTTGGGTAACAAGTTGCTTTAATCACTGTTGGTGAAAGACGTGCAATATCATCATGATTTGATGGAAAGGGTTGGGTAACAAGTTGCTTTAATCACTGTTTGTGAAAGACGTGCAATATGTAAATTATAATCAGGCTGTGTCTCAATGCGCTACGTGTCTCTTTGTTAATATGTTGTATATTGTAACCACTATGTCAGCTGTATAATTAAGACAAAATGTCAAGATGTCAAATGTCAAAAACTATTTCCTAGAGTGTACCAATTATAAGAAAACTATTTCTCAGATGTGAGATGTAACCAAGCGGTGGGTTCTGCAGAAGTGCAATGCAACGTGTTATTTTTGACCATGTATGGAGATGTTTCTCTTGCAGGTTTTTAGAAACCGCCCCTCAGATGGAGGATAAAAGGATGCTGAGGACGCGGCAGACTCGTCTTTCAGAGACGTCTTGGACATCGTGTTGAAGACCGAGATCGGCACAGTTGATCTTTTACGAAGAAGTTCTTTTCTGCTCTTTTGATTGCTTTAATTTCAGTATTTCAGCCTCGTAGTAGCGATTTTACTTAATTGTTTGAGACCATTTAACCAGTAGACTGCTGCGGTGTTTTAGGACATCCTACACCTTTGCACCTGAGGTTTCTCCACCAACAGTCTGGTAAGTCATAACCTCTGTTATGTATTCACTGCATTAACCCTCTGAGGTCTGAAGACATTTTCACACATCTTCTTAAATGTACCTTTTTAGGGTATTAGCATATAACTGATCCCAAGTGTTTCCCATCAAAATGTTCAGCTTTCTGTGCAGCAGACGCCCAAATGTTTCCCAGAGCGATGTGGGGAGAGATCATTTGGAGCTGAAGCTGAAACTTAGATGCTCGCCTCAAATCTCTTTTGAAAACAAAGTTAAACAAACTTATGAGGTTTCGGAGCTTGAAATGGCTTTACCAAAGTCTTAGTAAATAAATGGCAGATTACATTTTGTATTATGGGGCGTCCTCTAGCCCCCCCTGTAAGAGCGTTTGCCCCGTGTAGGCTGAGTCCTGCAGCGGTCAGGGTTTGAATCCAGCCTGTGGCCCTTTGCTGCGTGTCATCCCCCATCTCTCTCCCCCTTCATGTCTATCCACTGTCACTTTAATAAAAATGATCTAAAAATTCTTTTGTATTACTGCTTTATGGGTGGGGGTTTTGTCCTGTCCTCAGAGGGTTAACACCTGGTGTAACAGTGATAATAAAACAGGATGATGTAACTCGCTGTGTTTCAGGGAGTCATGTGGAGGATCGTCCTGACGCTCAGTCTGCTCTGCTGGAGCGCTGATGGACAGGTGACCTGCAGAAACCACAACGGTGGAGCAGTGGACTGGTGAGACAACACTCAGAAACTACGATTGGCCATATTTTTTACTTTTTTCTGACCTTTTAATAGAAAATTGATTTGTAGATTCATGGAAAAATGGAAAAGACTGAATCCATAATGAATATAATCTTAATCGCAGCCGTAGTCGGTCGAATATTTATTGACACTATGTATTCCTATAGCTTTAATCCTATGATTTCAGTCCCCACCAGAGTGACTAATACCTCAGCAACTCATATAGATAATATTTTTACTAATGTATATAACAAGAGTATGAAATCTGGTGTCCTGTGTATTGATGTGGCTGATCACTGTCCCATATTTCTAATCATTGGTAACGAGAGCGAAAATTGCCCCCCTTTGCAAAATATTAAATATAGACGAATTTTCAGTGAAAGAAATGTGATAAATTTCAGACACGCTTTAAGTAAATTATCATGGAGTGAAATCTATCAAACAGTAGATCCTCAGAAGGCCTTTTCATTGTTTTTAAAAAATGTTACGCAGGTTTACAACTCATGTTGTCCTCTCCAATCAGTGCCTTTGAAACACAAATTGTCCAAACCGTGGATAACTCCAGCTATCATAAAGTCAATAAAAAACAAAAATAGATTATATAAAAAATACCTTCTTTGTCCTACCCCTTTTAATCTGTTGCAATTTAAAAAATACAGAAACAGATTAAACCATGTAATAAGAGGAGCAAAAATTCACTACTATAATGTGAAATTAGTTGAATATAAAAACAATCCTTCTTCTTTGTGGAGAACCATCAATTGTATTCTTAATAAAAAAACATTCTAAAAAACAGTTACCAAATGAATTTAAGATTGACGATTCTATTGTCTCAGATCCACAGCAAATTGCCAAAAGATTTAATACCTTTTTTTCAGAGATAGGTTCAACATTAGCTTCTAAAATTCAACATTAGCTTCTAAAATTCAATCTAGTCATTTTGGTCCACTAGATTACATGAATCTTCCAACGTCTGAGGATTTTAACTTCACATCTGTTACCGAGGATGAGATTAGAGATATAATTGTCAACTTAAAAGACTGTTCACCAGCACATGATATGATTGATAGTAAAATATTAAAAGCAATTTACCCTGATATCATTAAACCATTACTTTATATTTTTAATCTTTCACTACTTCATGGAGTTGTGCCTGTAGAGTTGAAATTAGCCAACATTATACCAGTTTATAAAGAAGATGACCCTGCAATTTTTAACAATTATAGACCAATTTCTGTGTTACCAGCCTTGTCCAAGGTTCTTGAAAAACTTGTTTACACAAGATTAATTCAACATCTGGACAATAATAATATTTTATATGCTCATCAGTATGGTTTTAGGAAACAACACTCTACTTACATGGCACTTGTCCATTTTTTGACTGAAATATACAAAGCAAAAGATAGAAAAGAAAATACTGTAGGTGTTTTCCTGGATCTTTCAAAAGCATTTGATACGGTTAATCATTTCATTCTATTAAAAAAGCTTTCTCATTATGGTATACGAAACAAGTCACTACTCTGGTTCACTAGCTATCTTTCAGATCGGTTTCAAACTGTCAACTACAATGGGACAGATTCCTCCCCCCTTCCCCTTCAGTGTGGCGTACCGCAGGGTTCCATCTTGGGTCCCTTGTTATTTTTATTATATGTTAATGACCTCCCTAATGTTTCAGATAAACTTTCTAAAATTTTATTTGCAGATGATACAAGTGTGTTTTACTCCCATAAAAACACTGACATTTTAATAAAAGTAGTTAATGAAGAACTTGACAAGTTATCTACTTGGTTCAAGTCCAACAAACTGTCACTCAACATAAAAAAAACAAGTTTTATATTTTTTGGTATTAAGTCTGATACATTTAAATCTTCAATGAAAATTGAAATTGATAATATCTCTATTAATAACGTTAAAACTGCTTGTTTCCTTGGCGTTATACTAGATGACTCTTTATCCTGGAAACCTCACATTAGTGCCACAAGTACAAAAATAGCCAAAGTGGTCGGTATACTAGGCAAAACTCGGCACCTGATTAATAAAAAAGTAGCGATTATGTTGTATTATTCAATGTTGTATCCATATATCAATTACTGCAATGTTGCTTGGGCTAGCACCCACCCAACTAAACTGGAATCTATTTTCCGACTTCAGAAGCGAGCTTTAAGAATAATATTTTGTTAATCGTAGACACCCTTCTCAATTATTGTTTGCTCAGGCAAGTATTCTGAGTATTTATCAAGTGAATCAACTTCAAATTGCTTCATTTGTTTATAGCTCTATAAAAAAGTTATTTCCCCAGCACCTTTGTAATATTTTTACTTTTAATAATGAATTTCATCAGTATCCGACTCGTGGTAGTTGTCTTATTAGGCCCCCCTACTCTCGTACGACTCAAACACAGTTTAGTGTGATGTATAGAGGGTCAAAGATATGGAACAGTCTCCCCACTTCACTAATTGAGCTTTCTAAAGAACAGTTTAAACAGAGAGTCAAAGTGTTGCTCCTAAGTTCTCTGATTTTTCCATTTGGGTTTGTGCTCTAAATGTAATTTTATATAAAGAAATGTTTTTTTGTTTTTGTGTTGTTGTTTTTTTTGTTTTGTTTTTTTAATATAATATATAAATTGTTTTTAAATTGTAAAATGTAATTTGTTTCTATGGAGATTGCCACTTATTAAGCCCCTTGAGGGTTTTTCGGCAATCGTCCCTCACATCTTTGTTGTGAAACATATAATACTGTCTTAATGTTTTTGTTGTGAAAATAAAATAAATCAAATAAAAAAAATCAATATTTTCACAGTTAGTGAAAATTATCAGTCTAAAAATTATCAGAAAATAGTGAATAACTACTTCCCCCACGATGCAAAGTGACGACTGTAAATGTCTTGTTTTGTCTGAGCAACAGTTCAAACCCCAAAGAAAATGAATTCAACATCATGTAAGAGAAAGAAAATCTTCATATTATGAAAGTTGACAGGTAGTTTGGCCCACAGTTACAGAGATGAAGGGATTAGTCCTCAACTATTATATATTATGGCCAATATTCAAATTATTTATGACAAACAGATAGTACTGAACCAACGCTGCCTCGTGTTACACAAGTTACAACACCAGAGAAAAGCTAACTGTATGAGGAACTTTTAGTTAGAGCACACACACACACACACACACACACACACACACACACACACACACACACACACACACACACACACACACACACACACACACACACACACACACACACACACACACACACACACACACACACACACACACACACACACACACACACACACACACACACACACACACACACACACACACACACACACACACACACACACACACACACACACACACACACACACACACACACAAAGAGTTTTACACAGAACAATAAAAACAGAGCATGCAGATGTATTCAGGGTGTAGAGAGAAGTCTGGTCCCTCTCATTCATAGATTAGATGTTTTCTGGTCATGAGTCTCTGTCCTCTCTGCACATTGATGTCTCTCTTCTCATCATCAGGTACATCATGTACAAGGCACCCAAACTGAATAACATTGGAACTACGGGTTTGGAATATCTTTACATTGATTCAGATGGGAAGATAGAGACCTCTAAAGCTCACAATAAGCTCATCGATAATCCTGACGGAGTCCTGGGAAACACCCTGAAGCCCCTTTTAAAACCAACCACATCAATGGTGAGGATACCGTTTAAACTGCAGCTCTGTTTGTATTTTGATAAAATGAAACCATGTCTCAAACTGATGGATAGATATTATGGTCTGTACCACAGATGGGGACTCGAGTCTGAGTCTCGGACTTGAGTCGAACAAACAGCTGACTTCAGACTTGATGGGATGGACTTAGGTTAATATTTCACCAGGTCTGAGGGCTAGAGGGGTGTGTTAAGAAGACCCCATAAAGTTTTCCTAAAACTGATTTTGATACTGTACTGTATGAATGGCAGCTACACGATTAACATGATTTGAATTCATAAGACTTAACAATAAAGTGTTAGGGACAGATCAGGTGGCCAGAGACTTGAGACTTGGACTTGTTGCAAAAGACTTGAGACTTGATTGAATTTGCCCCTCAAAGACTTGAATCTTGACTTGAACGTGCCCTTCAAAGACTTGAGACTTGGATGGGACTTGCCCCTCAAAGACAGACTTGAGACTTGACTGAAACTTGCCCCTCAAATACTTGAGACTTGATTGACTTTGCCCCTCAAAGACTTGAATCTTGACCTTGCCCCTCAAAGACTAGAGACTTGTCTTGAATTTGACGTGAACGTGCCCCTAAAAGGCTTGAAACTTGACTTGACCTTGCCCCTCAAAGACAGACTTGAGACTTGACTTGAACTTGCCCCTCAAAGACTTGTGAACATCCCTGGTCTGTACTACTTATAAAGCATCTTTCATCAAAAAGAACTCAATGTGCTCCGTTGAAACTGTACCAACACACAACAGATGAGTACATATGTAAAGATGAGTAAATATGTAAAGATGAGTAAATATGTAACTGAGCAATGAATCTGCAGCGGTAGATTTGGTACCTTTCTGTTCTCTCTTTGGTTTGTCTTCAATAATTAAAACATTATAATGTTTCTTCTCTTCATTCTGCATCATTTCTAGCCAAACGACTTTGGATTCATCACCTACAATGATCAACCTCCATATGGACATGCTGCTGCTAGGTTTGGCCACAGTAAAGGTGAGTAGAGGAAGCATCACTCTCACAGGAAACATCTCTGGACCGGCCGGCCCCAGTCGTATTTCCGTGACCAGAGAACACTGTTCACAAGATTAGGACTTAAGTACCTCCATTTAGTGCATAGGGTTGAAAATAACATATTTAAAACTGTGCACCACCTCCAGTGTCCACTATGTGGTGCTGGAGAACACACTTTTGCTAACAACAGAGCCGCTTCACTACGCTTGTTGGATAATGTTTGATTCCAGAGTTCTCTGTTTTGTCTCTGCGTGCTCGTTGTGGAAAATAATGTGAAAAGAGAGCGGCGTGCCAGAAATGCAATACGCGTGACATAGGTCCCCTTCAAGACCAGGCTGATGTTGGGAGTCCCTCTAGTGGACAGAATATGTAACAACAACCACATGCCTGTAGTGGCATTGACAATGCATAAGCCTGAGTAGTGTAGTACATATTAATAACAAGCTGCATATGAGCATTAAATATTTGAATATTAAAAGAAATAAATGAAATTTGAATGGTATTATGGAAGGAGACTGACAGCTCTGGATCATAGTGACGCATTCAAACTAAATCAGAGCAGCAACAGATTATCTGTTAGATTGAAATATTGAAATAGTCAGGAAATCACACATTAGGACTTAAAAAACAACCACCAGCCAACAATTCTCTGTCTGTCTGGTGGTGTTTCAGGACTTGTGATGATGGATAAAACCAAAGGAGTCTGGCTCCTACACAGCACCCCACGATTCCCTTTCAAAAAAAGATAATAACTTCTGGCCAACCAGCGGAGCAGCGAAGGCTCAGACCTTTATCTGTGTAACATTCAAGTACCCCGAGTTCAAAAAGATAGGTAAGGTTCTCAGTTCCATCTTCATACTCATGGTCTTACTGGTTGATTTGAACATGATGTTAATGTTGTCTTGTTGTACTATTTGAAGGTGAACACCTGCTGGACATCGCAGCGTTCCCGTTTGATCATCGTATTCCAGCTGACTTCCATAAAGAGCTCATCGATGTTACAGAGAAGAAAATAGCACAACGAGAGGGATTGCAGTTCCTGACATCAGCAGCAGGAGTATCATTTCGTAGCATCGCTAAACACAACATTAACGGTAAGATATCTGCATGTTGGCTTGGATCAGAGGACCTAACTTAGTAAAGACGAGTTACAAAGAAAAGAGGAAATCAGATGTGATGTGAACTGGTTGAGAGAAGCTTTACTGTAGGTTCCCATCAGCATGTTTATCATAATGATTCATTCATTATCATTACAGCCTGGGACTTGTTGGAACTGGTTAGGTAAAAGTCCAGTTTCCAGTTTCAGTTGCCCGGATGGCTCAGTTGGTGGAGCAGGCGCCCATGTGTAGGGTTTGCTCCTCGGCACAGTAGCCCGGGGTTTGATTCCGACCTGCGTCCCTTTGTCATTCCACTCTCTTTATCCCCATTCATTCAGCTGTCCTGTCAATAAAAGGCTTACAAATGACCCCAAAAAATAATCTTTTAAAGTAAAAGTCTAAATTTAAATGTGTGTAGCTGCTGAAGATCACTGACTTCATCCTTCAATATCTTCAGAAAGGAAACCTCCCAAAAGGTTCTCCTCAAAACATCCGAGACTGTGTGAACACATACCATTAGAAAGTAAAGGTGCTCGGATCGGGATTTCTGGGGCCGATCACCGATTGCTGGAAGCAGTACTGGTTGATACCGATCACGATCAGATATTTATCATACAGTATATTAATAAGTCTTAACAAACATGTATATGTATTAAAATTAACAGAAGGCATTGTGAATTGTCAACTTTTATTGACAGGAAAGGTTCTTCCTCTGTTAGAAACACACCTTAAACAGCTTAGAGCTTAACTAATAACCCTGATTCAGAAATAAATTACTAAAAACTGTCATTGTTACTTTACACAAACTTAAAAGTGTACTTAAACGTAAAGTGCAGAGCAAAGAAAACAGAATCACATATGTTGGGATGTGAAGATAAAAAAGTATTTCAGGCTTGTCCTGCTGTGATGAACTGCAAATAGCAGCCATGACGTAACAGTCACATCTTTAGAGAATATATCCGTAATATAAAGCTTTTTGTCCCAGCTCAAAATCTAAAAAATGTCCTTCAATCGCTGCAGTAACGATTTATCTCACGAGTAGTGAGTCATCTGATCGGCCGATCTGATTGGCCTGTATGGAGACCACTGACCAAACTATTTAAAGCCTTTATCGGCCGATTGCGACCGGTGGCCGATCCATCGGAGCTCCCTTATTAGAAAGGTTTTCAGGCTGTGAATGTCAGGAAAACCTGCCTCACATGTCAAGACCATAACACACACTGACTATTCTACTGTTTGTTTTTCTGTAGCGGATGTAAAGGACGATGACACAAAAAGATTTGGTAAGAAAATGTTATTCTTCTGAGCAATTTTTGTTGTATATTATTCTTACTTTATATTCTTCTGTGTAAAATGAACAGCAGCAGTGAACAACAGCAGTGAACTGTCTGTAACACGGCTCGTATGTTGATCTTGCAGAAGGAGATCTTTACCTCGCTATTGCAAAGGATTACCAGACTGATGTGAAAGTCCAGACCTGGGGCTGCCAGCATAAACGTGAAGCTTCCCACTGCCTACAAAAGGATAAAGTGTTCAATATCGCATCTGTAAAAGTTAATCTGGGTAACGGGCAGGTTAAGTGGAAGGCTAGTAATGATCACTCCAAGTGGTGTGTATCTGACAACCGTAATAACCATTTGATCTGTATCGCTGATGTGAACAGAGCAATCACCCAGTACAAGAGGCCGGGGGGGGCACTGTGCTTCAAATACAAACCAGCAAGTGATCTCTTTAAAGGTCTAATTGATGAAAGTGACCCTTGCTCCCGGAAGCGTCCCCATGAC